>PVKA01007456.1:0-77750 GCA_004027165.1 Ctenomys sociabilis | reverse complement strand
CCAAGATTTTGCTATCACAAATTGTGCTCCTATAAACATAGGTACACATATATCACTATGATACAATGTTTTCAGTTCCTCTGGGAAAATTCCCAGTAGGGGGATAGCTGGCCTGAATGGGGTTTCTAGTCCTCCTACTCTTTTGAGGAGTCTCCACACTGACCTCCGCAATGGTTGTACCAGTCTACATTCCCACCAAGTGTTCCCTTTTCCCCACATCCTAAGATTTTAAAATCTAGGTAAATAGATAGGTAACTGAATTATTTATTTATTTATTTATTATTCATTTATTTGATACAGTGTCTCACTATGCAGCTCAGACCCATAGTGATCTTCCTTTCTCAACTTTCCCAGTGTTGGGATTATAGGCATTTGCCCCCACACTGGGTTTCAAGGCCAGTGCAACATGCAGTGCCAGGAATTGATTTATTGGTGACCTCGGTCTACACGAAATTTAATCTGTAATGCTTTTATGTGTGTGTATTGTTAACAGTAGTTAAAAACATAAAAAAAGTAATGGATTTTTTGCTATAGGATAACAATGAGATACAATAAGGCACATGCAGGAGAGGCAGTTAGACTGCCAAACTTTCACTCCAGCCCTAGGTAATTGAATTATAATAGATAACTGTATAATTCTATAACCCTCTTTATTCAAGTGACAACTTGATCCAGCTGTTTGGACACTGGTTTGCAATCTTTGGTTGCTGTTTGACATGATGGTTCAGACTCCATGCTGAGGCCACCTGCTAAAGGTTTGAATCCTGGTTTAACCAATTACTATACTAGCTATGTTTCCTTGGCAATGTCCTTAATCTCTCTGAGCTTCAGTAATAAACTGAAGATTAAAACAACATCATAGGAGAAATGGAAATGGTGGTTCCTCAAAGGAGAAGTCCACATCATAACCCCTGGAATTTGTGAGTGTGGTCTTGTTTAGATGAAGAATCTTCACAAGTGTGATTGAGTTAAAACTATGAAAATGAAATAATCCTAGGTTATCAAAATAGCTTCCAAATCTAATGACAAGTGTACAAGCAGTAGAGATTCAGAGAAGGCAACATGAAGTTGGAGTCAGATTTAGGAGAGATGAGAACACAAGTCAAGTTTTGCCAGCTGCCTCCAAGAGCTGGAAGAAGTAAGGACAAGAGTCTCCTCCCATCCCTCATTAGGGAGCAAGGCCCCAGCCACACATTGATTTTTAGCTTCCCAGCTGCCAGCTCTGTGAGAAGACACACTTCTTCCTGTAGATCAGCAAATTTCTGATTACACATCATGGCCATCATATGACTTTGTATGAGAGAAGAAGACAGATTATCTGAGGAACATATTGACTCTGCCTAGTATTCCTTTGATGCACCCACAGGTGGGTCTGTCTTGTTCATCAGTATTTGTCAGCCATGAAAGATAAAATCCTTCCTCAAACCTGGTGAACAAAGAAAGGCTTTCACTGTCTTGTGTCACCAAAGAGTTCAAAGGGTTACTGGCTTCAGGCATGGATGGATCCAGATGCTCAAATGTTATCACCAAGCGATTATCTCCGTCAGCATTCAGCTGTGTTTTCTCTGGCATTGGCTTGCTTGTTAATCAGTTTGAGTTGACCTATTTTTCAACTGTGTATCTCCTTTAGCTAGCAGAAAACTCACAGACAAGCCTGGGTCTTATGGCTACATCTATGGTGAGGTCAGTAGATAGGTTTTTAGTCAGTTTGTGCTACTATAACAAAATATCTGAAACTGGGTAATTTGCATATAGCAGAAATTTATTCCTCACAATCCTGGAAGCTGGCAGTTCAAGCTCAAGGCATCAATAGTTTTGGTGTCCAGTAAAGGCCCAGTTCCTGCTTCTAAAAAAGTGCTGTCCTTAAAAAGGAATAAGTGTTGAGTGTTTGCATAGCAGAAAACAGAAATGTAGAAAGGGGTGTGAGGTAGTTTTCTCCAGCCAATTTGTAGGGACACAACAACTCCCAAGGGTGAAGCCACCAGACTTAATCATTTCCTGGAAAGCCTCCCCTCTTTACACCACTAGATGGGATTCAGTTTCTAAGATACATTCACACTCAGCAGGTAGGAAGAGGACAATCCCTTCGTAGAAAGAAAGGACTGGCTGGAAAGGAAGGTGGGCTGGAATATAATGTGTCTACCCAGTTAGACTGGACAGAGATCCCAGAAAGTAACACACACACACACACACACACACACACACACACACACCACAAGGGTGTGAAGAGAGTGTGGGGTGCCATGGCAAATCAGTAAGATATGAGAAATCACCTATCAATTGGTGCTCATAAAATTGTTAATTACATTCTGAAAGAAAGAGGTGAAGTTAGATCGTTGTGTCCCATTAATCAAAGGGTAGATTTTGGTTGAACTAGGTACCCATGCATCATTATAAGAATTCTCAAAATTGTGTGCAATATATTAAAAATGTCTTTCTTACTGTAGGATAGGAAAGGATTTCTTTAAAGTACATAAAACTCTAACAATAAGGCATTGGTAAGTTTAAGTACATTATAATCAAAAATTAAAATAATTTAAAATGATTAAAAAGATAGAGCAAGGGAAATGGCTCAGTGGCACAAGTGCCTGCCTGGCAAGCACAAGGTCCTAAGTTTGATTCCTCATACTCCCCCAAAATTATATTTATATACTTATTAAACAGAATTAAGAGAAAATGTGAACTGGGATGTATATTATACATAACATAGGATGAAAATGTAAAATGTCAAAATATGTAAAGTATTCCTAATTGAGTAATAATATGATAGGCCAACAGAAAATAAGCAAAAGACATATCATAACTAAAAATTATGCAACTAATAAATTTAGAAAAGAATGCTCGTGAGCCTTACTTCTGGTATGGAGTAAGAAACACTTCAGTGGAGTAAGAAACACTTAGCATATGAGTAGAGCAAGCCTCTGGGTAGCCTGAGTGGCTCATGGGGCTATATGTGGCCCTGGGCCCTTCATCTCTGATCCTGTGAGCCTACTGTGCTTACTGGCCCCCATGAGCCAAGCAGCTTTGCTCCACTACACCCTTCTGCCATGACCATTCTGCCTTGGGCTCTGCTGACTGTGTACTGAATCTCCTGCAACTGTGAGACAAAGTAAACCTTTTAAATTGTTGTCAGCCATTGTGTCTCAGAAATGGAAAACCTCACTTATACAGTGCCTAACCTCATTACTAATCAGGGAAATATAAAAATCCTAGTGTGAAGTGAAATTACATCTAAACAGTTGACAAAAATTTAAGAATCTGAAAATACCTAGTGGTGGCAGGAGTGAAAGGATTCTTGTTTGGGGCCCTGACTAGGAAGGGCTTTGTCACCACAGAAGCGTGGTACCAGCAGATAATTGAGAAGCAGAGCTTGGTGTTTGGCCACTCAGGTGGAAAATCAGGCTGAGGAAGGGAAGGCTGGGGCCAGGGAAATCACTCCAGACACAGAGGAGAAGTTTCTTAACCAAGGTGGCAGTGGTACAGCCCCACAGAGCCTCTTTGTTCAAGGTCACCAGTGACCTTGCACTTGCCAAACACGGTGCTCACATTCTGACCTCAGTTTCCTTGGGATAGTCCACCACTGCTTTCTTAACTCAGTAGGAAAAGGGAGGGGCAGTGTCATGGGAGCTTATTAGAAGCCAGTGGGTAAAAAAAAGAAAAAAGAAGCCAATGGTTAACTGTGTCAAAATGACCTTGAGCCAAAGACTCAACTATGTGTCTCACTCAGATCTGTGGGTGCCACACATTCTTGATGACAGACCCCTCCCAGTTGGACACCAAACAGCCTTTGGGCCTCCTTTCCCATACTGAGTACTCCTGAGGCTCATAACCCTTTTCTTGCTTCTCAAGTCTTGTGGCTGCCACCTCCAAGGGCAAGATCACTCAGTTCTCTCCCACAAAGAGAAGTTTGTCTCAGACTTTGCTGATTGAAGCTGTCTGCCATTTCCTCAAACTGCCCCAGCTGCATCCCTTTTCTGCCCACCTGGTAGGGTGAGGACAGCAGGGCGAGAGCTAGGAAAACCTCTTCTCTTTCCAGTTCTGCCACTGCTGTTTGAATGTGTCCCTCAAACATTCACAGGTATTGAAATCTTAGTCCACAGCATGCAGTATTACAAGGCAGGGTGTCCAGAGAGGCAGTGGGGCCATGAGGTTTGATTGATACCATCACCCCTAGAATGCGTGTCTTACACCTTGTGCATGTGCAGCTGTGACAGGACTCTGCACAAAGCTCTCACTAGGAACTGATGCAAAACTCTTAGAGCTCTAAAATAAATACTTCTTTTTTTTAAATTCATGTATTAGTACAAGTTCTCCTAATGCATTACTTCTCACTGTGTATGTTGGACTCATAGTGAACCTCTTGTTTTCAGCCTCCCAAGCACTGGGATTACAGGTATGCACCACCATGCACAGTCTCAATTACCTTCTCAGCTCACCCTGGGGGTGGGGCCAGCATGGCACACTGGGGATCGGGCCTTGTCCTTGCATCTTCCTAAGCAGGCACTTTAATCCACTGAACTATGTGGCTGGCCCTAATACTTCTTTATAAGTTACCTCACCTCGAGTATTCTGTTATAGCCACATGAAACTAATGAAGACAGCCATGAATAAGCCTGGTGACTTGAATGAAGTCCTATCTGCCCTGGGTCCCTAACTGCTACTCTCTAAGATGAGACAGTTCCCACTGGGAACCACTGAGGGCTCTTCTACCAGGAACAACTCTGGTCCTAGGGCCAGTTGGCATAGATGTGCATTCTGAAAATGCTACCTCCAAACTTGCAGAAAGAGAACCATTATCCTATGTTCATTAGAAATTGGTCCTTGGCTCATGGAAAAGAAAGTGGGGGCAGGGTGACTCTTCTGCAAGGCTGGCTTTGCTGGATGGCTTCTCACACTGGGGCTCAGAACCATGACATGGTCACCTCATTTCCATCTGACAGGTGAGTGTGGCTGTTATCCAAGATGCCCAATGGCCCTTCACAGAGTACAAAACGGCCAATCTGGGTTTCAGATACTTTGTTAAGTTTCCAAGCTTTGGGGATTGAAACAGGATTTTATTTTAAGCCACTGGTGAAAGTATTCTTTACTTCTAAATGCCTGGTGATGACTGGTTTTGCTTTTGTACTCACCGCTTTCTCATGAAGAATTAAACAAATAAACAGATGCCACCCTCCCTCCCTCCTCTCTCTTTGGCTTAGGTCCTCTGACAATGCAGAGCTCTCTGCACCATCTGCTGGCTCCTCAAAGGTAATTAACAATCGCACACTATTCCCAGATGAGGCTGGTTTATAAGGACAGTCACGCCAGGAAAATGGAAAGAAACAAAGTAAGACTGGGGGCGACCTCAAAGTGGCTGCAGGCCCAGCCCCCACCCGCTGCAGTGTGTTGTCAGAGACACTCATTGAATTTTATCTCCAAAAATGAATCTGAATGCAATGAACCAAGGACATGGGATTCCATCCTACTGGAAGACCCTAAAGGAAGGGTGAAGAAAAAAAAATTCACAGGATGTTCAGTGCTTTGATTCCATAATCTTAATTTTTTGTACTAATTGTATTTTTTGTTTATTGTGTTTTTAAGGAAAGGTTAATGAAAACAGTCATCAACAACAGCTCAGCATAAAGTGTTGTGCAGAACGCTGGAGGTTCTGGCACTCACTAAGCGACCTTGACTGTAGCATTCAGACCTTTCTAGCTTTCACCTAACCACTGTAAGTTGGGGATACCAGCAATGCCAAATCTTCAGGGCCATTACCACAAAAAATGACATAATTAATTTGGGTCGAGAACTGTATCCAGGGCTGGGCTAGCACCAGGTTCATCTTAAATGGTAGATGTTTTTGTTAATATTGTCTTGTCAGGTAAGCATTCATGACAGATGGCCTAATCCACCCTTAGTGACAAGGAATTAATAACCCCTCTAACCAGGCCCACATTCTAAAAAGGCCAGAAGCACTGTAAATAAAATGAGAGAATAAAGGAGTTGACATTAACAAAAGAAAGAAAACCTTTTTTTAAAAAAAAGAAGTGTCCGGGACAGAAGATATAATTACAGCCTATGCATATTTGAAATACATAAATAGCACCAAAGCAACAACTTGTTTGGACCCAGATGAAGGGGTTGGAGTAGGAGTTATATAATGGAAAATTTTTAAGTGAAAAAGACCAAAGTATGAATTGCAGAAGCCAAGAACTGCCTTCCTGAGATGGAGGACATTGCTACACTCACTCAGGAGTGTGTAGAGTGAGGACACAGAGAAGATGGTTCTCAGCAGTCATCCAGAGGCTCAGGAAAGATGGAGCGTGGTGGTAACAAGATCATTCCTTCTTTGTGGCCACTGCCTAGCAGAGGCAGAGCCCCTCAAACCTGCTTCAGGAGCCCAGAGAGAAATACCCAACACACGCCTTTTTATGAGATTACCAGGGCCACTCAAGCAAAGTCAGAGGGCTGGTGTTCATTTTCTAATGACAACCAAAGATGCCCTTGATCACTAAAGTGATAACATAAACAGCACATGGTTCCTTTGCTGAGGCCTAGAACTTGATGTTTCTACAGAGAAGGGATCTGAGGAAATATCACTTTCATCCACATTTGCTACTAGCACTGGATCACTGAAAATGTCAAAGTGCTGAAGGACACCTGGCACACGGCCACACTAGCTACGAGCTAGCAGCCCACTCTGGGGACAAAAGACACCTTCATCCCGGGGTTATTTAGGGGACTTTTCTTCCTACTGTAGAGGGTGTCAATATTGACATTCTCCTGGGTAACAGCTGGGAACCTGGGGCAAAATGTCCTCCAGGCCCGTAAATGTTCCTTCAACTGCCGGCCCAGATACTCCCAATCTGCAAAGTGTTCCACAAAGCCACTACCAGCCACAGAAAGCTCAACGTTCCCCTGTTTGCCCCATGTCATGGGAGGGACAGCCCTGCTGCCAGCATTCCCCAGATCCACTTCCTCTTACTGTGCATAACTGCGCTAGCACCAAGCTCATCCTAAGTGGTAGATGTTTTTGTTAATATTGTCTTGTCAGGTAAGCATTCATGACAGATGGCCTAATCCACCTTTAGCGACAAGGAATTAACACCCCTTCTAACCAGGCCCACATTCTAAAAAAGCCGGAAACACTGTAAATAAAATGAGAGAATAAAGGAGTTGACACCAGTGAAAGAAAGAAAACCCTTAAAACTTACCTGAACCCCTGGCAGCTCTGAGAGAATTCAGGCAAGAAGAAACCCCTGATGTGGGAGCATGAGTAGTTGTGTCCTCCACCAATGAAGGAGAGAGTGTATTTCCAGCCTAGACAAGGAAGTTTCTATTTGCAGCTCAATTTTCTTAGCTGGGAAGTACAGGAAGACATTGAGTTGCAAAGGTTAGATCAGAAGGCCTCTGTATGGCAAAGCAAAGGACTTCAGCTGATCATGTGATAGGAAAATGTCTACATTGGAGAATGTCTGACCAGTGCCATGGGGAAGGGTGGGAGAGAAAAGAGCAAGACCAACAGTGTGGCCTTTTAAGTCACTTCTTGGAGAAATACTGGGACCTGGTTTGGACAACCCCTGCACAGGTGGAGACTGGTAAGGCTGTGAGAGAGGGTGAGGATTTGAGCCATGAGTTGGGAAGACGGAGGATTCAGGATTAGGGAACTTGGTTAGAATTCTGACCATGACACTTAGAAGCGAGGTTTCCTAGGGTACATTCCATGAGGCTGGATTGTGGTAAAGATTAATAAAATAAGAAGGACAAGGAACGAAGCCAGGGCTTTGCATGTAGGAAGTGTTGGAAATTATTCTAGTAGATAAACAGGTATAAGGATGGTACCATTTCTCATCCACTTCTTAATTCATTTCACAAGTTATTTTTTTTTTCAGAAGTAGGGATTGAACCTAGGACCTTCACACTGAGCTATATCCTCAGTCCTATTTTATTTTATTTTTTATTCTTTAAACAGGATCTCTCTTCATCTCTAAATTGCCCAAGGTTGACACAAACTCACACTTCTCCTGTCTCAGCCTCCTCAGATTATGCAATTACAAGGTTGAAATGACTGTGCTTTGGGTGGGAGTGGAAGGAAAGCTATGTCACATGTGCCACTTGAAGAATGATTTTGCACTTTGCACAAACACATGCTCGCCAAATACATCAGAAAACCTCCAGAGAGTGCCTCTGTATTTTGCCCATTTTGCCAAAGGAAGGTAAAAGTTCAGAGAGGGGAGGTTATTGTGCAAGAGAGGGCAACAGCTGGACCACTGCAGGGCTGGCGGGAGTTCCGCAGAATCCCAGGAAACAGCCTCTCAGAGAGGGGAGGACTCAGCCTCACAGCCTCTGTCACTCAGCCCATCTCTTGGAAGAGGAAGTGGCAGCCTCCCTAGCAGTATTCTCGTGGGTGGTATTTTTGTTTTTCTTTTTAATAAAAATAGAAACTAATAAAGCTAGCTTCAGGAAGGTGGAGGGCCCTGACAGCCCAAACCTCCATCTCACCATGCGCAGGGTGTTAGCAAGAAAGGAGGAGGAATGAGACAGTAGATGTGCTCAGGCTTGTTCCTCTCTTGAAATGGACCTTTCTCTCCACTCTCTGTGGAAACAAAAGTGGACCTTGACCTCAAGGTGCCAGCACCTGTATATTCTGTCCAGGGTCCGTGTTGAAGAGAGGTTCTGGAGTATTATTTCTCTCCCAAACAGAAGCTGACTGCTGTTTGCCGAGCATCTATACCTTGGCATTTGAGTTGAAAATCCAAGAAACACTTTCTCTTTCTGGAAAAGCAATGACAACGAAGAATTACTGGCCAGTGATGGACCCAAGACAGAGGGCAGGCAATTCTGTACCCTACAAGGAAGAGAGCAGGCTGACCCCCAGCCCTTGCTTAATCACCCTTGCTTCTGTGGATTGGACCCTGCTGAGCTTTCAGCTCACCACAGCAAGACCATGGCATAATCTGGAGCTTTTTCAGCCCTTTTGTTCGCTGTCCTCCCTCTACTGCCCCCCAGAAGTGATATTCTACTTTTTAATGGGAAAGTCCAAGTTCTTAGGTTGATATCAGAGCCCTTCTGCTCTCCGCCCGGGTTGCTCTTCTTTCATTACTTGTGTCCTTTATACATGCCTTCTCTAGTCACACTACCTTAAAATAACAAGGATAAGGAACAAAGCTAGGGCTTTGCATGTAGGACACCCCTTCTCCCTGATCTCTGCCTGTGTCGCTTCCTAGGAGGTCCGGTGAATTTCAGCTTGAGGCTGAGCTCTGTCACTTATTCACTGTGTGACCTTGGGTAGGTTTTCACAAACTTCTCAAGCCTTCATCTTGACAATGGTAACAACAACTCTCTTCCCTGAAGACCTGTACTGAGCTCCAGATACGCATGCACCAGCTGCAATAGCTTAGATCTTGAATGTCCCTCAAAGGGCCACTAAGGAATGTTAGGAAGTAGAGCCTAGTAGAAGTAGGAGAGATCAGCATTGGTATGACCTTGAAAGGGTGACCCTGGCATTTCTCCCTCTCTGCTTCTATTAGCTTTCCCAGTCATGTGCTGTTCCTGCTGCCTTGGCACAGAACACAAAGCAAGGGACCAACCAATTATAGACCATAACCTCCAAAACACTAAGCTGAGTAAACCTTTCTTTCCTAGTGGACTCTATCTCAACTATTTTGTTACAGTAGCCAAAAGCTTACACAATGTATCTATTCACATCTGCTACAGTCAGTTCAAGTCTAGCCTACTTTATGCCCCTAATCGTCATACAAAGCTTTCTCTTTCTGGAAACTCAATGACAGCCAAGAATTACTGGCCATTACTGTGGACTCCATAGAGTTGACATGCATATGCTCATCTGATGTGTACCACAAACATGGGAAGTGTTATTACCATCTGCATTTGCAGAAAATGAGCCATCGTAGGTCCAAGAACTCACCCAGAGTCAAGCAGTGAAGGAGGAAATTTAGATTTCCACCCAGATGGGGCAACCCGCTCAGGCCCCCTTTCTGTCCCTCTCCGACAGAAGCTTTTCTTTCCAATAGAGTTTTATCCTCAAACTCCATTTGTTCCTAAAATTCATTCTTCTGTTTTAGAGAACATGAACTCATCCAGGTCAGGTTGGTAGTTTTACTTCTCTGTATCATTTGGAGGTCATCCACTGAGATCATTGGATGGAGATTCAAAGCTGCAATAAAAATGACTGTCATCTATTGAGGGCCTTTAGATAGAACCTCTGAAGAATATATCTGACTGCCGGTTCACACCCATGACCCCTTTCAGCGTGAACAAGCCAGAGCGGTCATCACCCAAATCCCTCATGGCAGTTCGGGTTACTTCTTCAGAGGGGGGAATGTTGTAGGCAGCTGAGTTAGATAGAAATATTTTTAGTCAGGCAGGGCCAGGCCCTCAAAAGAAATAATACAGGAAACAAGATGTCTGCAACTCTGGGAGGGACGGAAGCTCCTGCTGTGAACCAGACCTAAAGGCTAAACAAATGCCTTCATCTTGACAATGGTAACAACAACTCCCTGCAGACCTGCACTGAGCTCCAGATATGCATGCACCAGCTGCAATAGCTTAGATCTTGAATGTCCCTCATTCAACAACTCCCTGCAGACCTGCACTGAGCTCCAGATATCCATGCACCAGCTGCAATAGCTTAGATCTTGAAGGGCCACTAAGGAATGTTAGGAAGTAGAACCTAGTAGAAGTAAGAGAGATCAGCATTGGTATGACCTTGAAAGGGTAGCACCTAAGATTGATATTCTAAATAGGTAGGAATCACCTGAAAAGACCCAAGTGTGTCACTAGCCCAACCACCGAGGGAAAGAGACCCTGTCCCATGTTCATGCCCACTTACTATATGACTCGCTTCCCCATTTAGTCCTGGGCCTAATCAACTTTACCTGAGCAATGGTGCTTGTAATCCCATTGGTTGACCATAGTTTTGTGTCCCACCCCACCTCCACCTAAGCTAGACTCCTTCTCTACCTTAGCCCTGCTTGGTTTTGCCCTATAAAAGTCCCTAAAAGAGACAGCTTCTGTGGGCAACCTGCTTGGGCCTCCCTTCTGTCCCTCTCCAACAGAAGCTTTTCTTTTCAATAAAGTTTTATCCTCAACCTCAAAAAAAAAAAAAAAAAATGATTTCCACCCAGGTATGCTAATAATACAAGGTCCACTCTTATGCATGTGAAATAGCTATGTCCTAAAATGACAATGTTGGAAGACATTATAGACTATTTTATACCCGATGTTCAACTCAGCAAGCACTTATAAAGGCCCTACTGTGTAGGCCTACACTGTGTAGAAGAGATTAATCACGAATGAGGCCAGGGCCAGTCCTAAGGTGCAGGCAAGAGAAAGATGGGAGTCAGGGAGACTCCGAATCTTAATCACCCTTCTCTGGGAGAAGAAAAGAAGGAAATGTTATAGCACTTCCTAGCTAAGCTGTGGAGGGAATGACAGGTCCGCAGTAGGGAAATGGGAGAGCCACACCCTGATAAAATTCCATTGCTGGTATGAGCAACTAGACATCCTGGAATCAGACTGACCATATTCAGGTCCTGTTCCTTACATTGCCATAGCACAGAGTGCACATTCTGGAACTCAGGAAACTTGTTTTGCTTCTTTTCTGCTCGTGCACACAGTAGGTACATTTGCAATGCTGGTTGCTCCCTAAAAATTTTCTGAGTGACAGCAGATGACTCACTACGAGGATTCCAGCCACATTCCACCTATCTCTGTGCCCCTTGCTCCTCTTGCTGACACCCTACATTTTTATGCTAATTAATAACACACATTGTTTGTACAAATTAACAGGGGCTTACAGTGACTTTTCCATATGAGCTGTGGTCATGTCTTGGCGGTCTACATTTTCATGTGAGGCTTTTTCCCCTAAATTCTACACAGAGCCTTCCTTTCTCATTCAAGAGGTCACCACTGCACTCCCAGATTTCTGTGGCGTCTCCTCCTTTCAGTTTTCAAGTTTGGAAATTGCAAGGTCCAGTCCTCATGATTGTGTCCCCTGGGGTTCCTAATGAGATGTGCTTCCTCTCCTAGCACCATGGCTCTCAGCTTTGGAGCACAGCAGCAGTTATCCCATTTGGTTGGATGGTAGACAGAGCAAGGACTTGTGGCCAGAAACCCCAGTGTCAATCCCAGCGTGGGCACCAGCTCAAGCCGGGGCAAGTGTCAATTTCTCCAAGCCCAGCCTTTGTCATGCTAGGATTTTCGAGGATTCATCCCATGCTCTGGTCCTTTCTACCGCACATACTTTCTCCTGCTAGACACAGCCCATAGGGTGACATCAAGAGCCTATACCTTATCAAAAGGTCCCCAGCTGCGACTCTGTTGACTTGGTCTGTGTGCACCTGTAGAGATGCCAAACCCTACCAAACAAGCACTCCAACAGAAACTCAATGGGTTATTGCAGTCAGGCCACACCCTTCCCACCAAGTCCTTGCATGTGCATCCTCACTGCTTCTCAGAACCTCAGAGGGAATAGGTCTTTGTCCCAGTGACACAAAAAGTTAGATTCAAGAGGCTAATGATTCATCTGAGGTTTGTGGAAAAAGAGTGTCAGGTCCCCACCCAGTTTCTGCTTCTCATCCCTGCCTCTATTCCTCCTCACCTGCCTCCCCGTATGTAGGGAAGAGTGAACTCCATGGAGCCACAGCAGGTAGGAAACTCCCTCCAGGGCCAACGCATTGCTGACATGTTGCTGCTGGGGAAATCCCAAATGAGGTTCCCATCCTACAACAGTTTCGAAGATGAGTACAGACAAGGCGGTAGGTGACAGGTGACTATGAGTGACGCAGGGCACCACTCCCCAAGCTGCAAGCAGGTAAAGTGGACAGACAAGGTCAGTTTGAGGAGTGCTGACAGAGAAAAAAGGCTGACCTGGGATGCTACTCTGAAAGTTGCAGAAAATGTGGACCCTGCTACCTACCAGGTGCCTCTCCCCAGCCTCCTACCGCTGCCTGCGCCACACCCTGCAAGCCCAGCCACCAGATGTCCCTGCTGGCACTCAAGGGTACCCTGGCTATGCAGTGCCTCCTGGATTCCACAGCTCATTCCATGCACTTGAATTGCCCTTTCCTTTTGTGTCTATTGAGAAGAAAAACATGACTAAATCTCTTTTTCCATGAGGGTTTCACAGATTTCTATATGCAAAGATGACTATTGCACCTTCATGCAGCATCTGATTCCAATAAAACTGATTATTGGCTCAGGAAATGCATATTTGTGAAATATGTGTGTGAAATATACAAAGATAGGTGGATACATACATAGATAGACAGATAGATGGACAGACAGACAGGCAGACAGACAGACAGCAGATACATAGACAGATTCTCATTAAATTCTTCCAGAAACTGCCTTCTTGTCCCCATGTTAGCCCAACCATCAGAAGCAGAAGTTCAGAGCACTTAAAGAACTTGCCCGATATATAGGTCTTGCTCTATCTAGGTCTTAACCATCCAGCAGAAAAGTATAAAAATGAAGTATACACCGCGGGGCCATAATAATAAGTTGATCTGTAAATGGCTATGGTCGACAACTTCTTCAGATAACTCACTCTTGTTTTGGAATGCTGGACTGTGTTGGATTGTGTTGTCGAGTTCAAGCACCTAAATTAGTTGAATGACAATGGAGTGCCCATCTCTGACAGGTGTAGACAAATGAAGGGGTATAGAAAGGAAGAATCATGATGTGTGTGTATGGACAGTACAGTTGGGATAGATAACGCCATGCTTCTACATAATTCTATGAGAAGATTTGCACTAATGGTGGTTGGACAGGATATTATGTTGGCTTCTAGTACTATGGACAACCGCTAGGAAAATAACAAGGTAGAAAGTATTAATTATTGAATCTTTTATTTTACTATTTTTTTTAACGTCTTTTTGAGACAGGGTCTCACTATGCAGTTCAAGATGGCCTTAAGCTCACTTTGTAGCTCAAGCTGGTCTTGAACTCACAACAATCCTCCTGTCTCAGCCTCCCTAGTGCTGGGATTACAGGCATGAGCCACCACGCCCGGCTAATTATTGAATCTTTGATGTAATTCAGATATAAAAAATATGATACACAAACAGCTACACTCTCTTAATTTACTGATAAGAGACATATGGTATAATAATGTCTGTAAGTATATCATGTATGCACCTTCTATGATACCAAAACATTATGAAAACAGTTTGCAGTGTATTAATTTATTAAATCCATCTTGTCAAGGTATCTTAAAACTGTCTCATTGATATTTGTACTTCAATAAAACAAAAATTAAAATTAAAAAAAAAAAAGAAACAAAAAGAACTTGCCTGAGATGTTATTCAGCTCCTTGGCTTAGACCAAGTTTCAAGCTATTATACCTGCTCTGCAACAGCACCACAACATCCCGCATTGTACCATCTGATTCATTCACCTCACCACCTCTGCTCCCATCAGGGTCTGGCTCTGTAGCAGAGATCCAAGGCACATCTGTTGAATGGAATTGATCAGAAGAGGGCTGCCAAGTAGAAGGATTTGGAGAGGGCTTACAGACTGTAGGACAAGATGCTTCATAACAAAAGATGAATTAGGCACAGGCACACAGGAGCCAATCAGCAGAGGATGCTACAGCCTATGATAAGGAGCTCTAATTTGATAGGAAACAATTGGGAGCCATTCATCCCAGAGCTCCCAGAAAGTAGTGACAAGTCCCTAATTACACTCCAGGGCCTTTGGAACCTTTAATTGCTGCCTGCAATTTTGCCATTTCCTAGTGGAAGTGACAGGGTAGGGTGAGCTATGTATGCCACAGGCCATGCCATTCCCAGAATGATGACCAAGGGAGCTGCAGCCTCCCTCTGAAGCCACGAGGAGACTAAGTGTTGCTCTCTGGTGTCCCTGAACCTGGGGAAAAGGCTGTCCCTGTACTCTTCACGCACATATCTTACACGGCTCTAGGTGTCTATGGGGCCAAGCAGCCTTCAGAGTCGCCATTGTCCTTTGTACAACTTCTATCCCCCACCCCATCCCACTTATCAGCCCTGCTGGCCAATGTGGAAAGAATTTTCACAGCTTCCAGAATTTCATTTCCGCACAGCCCTGTACCTCCCTCCCTTCCCCACTGCTTTCAAACAGCTCTCGAGTGGGAGGGATGTGATGGAAGGAGCCTGCACAATCCTGCCCTGCCCACGGAGCAGTCCAGGAGGGCTTTTTGTGCTTTTGCCTTTGAGTTTCAAAGCTTGGAGTTGCTTCCCTGGGCAGAACTACTCTCAGGCCAGTACTGGGCCTTGCCTAGAAAAACCAGTTAGAGCCAGCAGCAGAGCAGAGCCCAGACGACACGTAGGACAAAGGCCTTTTCACACCTCAGAATGCTGCTCAGTACAGCATTGTTTGCGTATGATGCTGTCTCTTGAATGCACACAAGCACCCCTGATTTCACCAGCCCCATGATAAGGACTTACGCACTGCAAAAGGTCCTGGAACTGATTTAGCCTGCAGATATCTATCCCCACCCTAAGAGAGAAGAAACAGCTACCTACAATAAAAAGCCACCTAGGCAGAAGGAAAGGCAGCCAATGCCTAGCTGTGGGACTGGAGCTCTGCAGTGGGCACCAGGTGCGTTAATTACACTTGATTGCATGTTAGTTTATGGCTGTGGTCACTTATGTGCCGCGTTCTGCCCCGCAGCATCTGTGCTGAAGGATATCCTTGGTATTTTGTTAAGCAAGATGAATATTGGCCAGATGGTGACTTCACAGGGACATAATTCATGTAACATTTTCCTGTCCGGGCGCAGATTTCTGTGAAGGAATCTTGAATGCCACACTGAACAAAACAACAAGAAAACTCAAAGCCCTGAGAAAGCTCTGCCGTAAGTTAAAGATTAATTGTCCCAAGGGTGACATGCTCAGAAGCCCAAAGAGCATCAGGTCCCAGGGTGCAGTCTGCACCAGATCCTGTCAGCCCCTCTCTTGTCACCTGCAGGGTGAACTAACCTTGCCCTCCACATCTTGAGTTCACGGGGCAGGAGGAGAGGGTGTGTTCTGAGCCCGAAAATGATAGGCAGAAGGAAAGAAGGTCACTTCCCTTCGATTAAAAAAAAAGTTAATTTTGTGTAGTGACAGGCCTTGTCAGCACCTGCATGCTCGACAGTTTGATTGTGACGCAGACAGAGTGAAGAATGTGTTCCTGGTCCCAACGGCTGGGGCAGTTCTCTGGGCTGAGAGGCAAAACTAAGGAGCAGAGGAACTCTCTTGCTTGGAAACCCTTAAAAGGCCACATGACTATTGTCAACTACTGAACTATATTGGAATATCATGCTGAATTCATGCACCTACAATATTTGGATGGCAATGGAATACTCATCTCTGACAAAACTAAACAAAAAAAGGAGATATAAATGAAGGACCATTTTGTATCTGTGTATACAAAATAGGATAGCTATATAGCTACTTTCTCTTAATTCAATAAGAAGAAAGATTTGTACTAATAGTGTTTGGACAAGATATCATGTCTGCATCTTGTGCTATGAATGACTACTACAAAAACAACCATATGTAATGCATTAATTGTTGTAACTCTCCTACCACCCTATTTTGAAACTGTCACATTGCAATTTTTTTTCTCAATAAAGTTAATTTTTTTAAAAGGCCACACTGAGGAACCTGGCAAGTTCTGAGCTGCTTTAGGTCAACTCTTGCTCCTGAGAGTAGCATGGTCTGTCCCACCCAGAGTTAAAAAGCAGTTGTTATGCACTTGTTTGAGGCATTTTCAATGCAGTAAGCCCATGCGGAATTTATGAAATGTCTACGACCTACACACTTGAGCCCTAAACCACAGAATAAGGGCTTAAAGTCTGAAGGTCTCTGGGCCTAAAACAAGGTCAGCCTCAGACAGTTTGGGAGCAAAGATAACTAGGGTAGAGGCTGAGTCTGTAAGCACCCACTCTCTGTGCTCTGGGGTGTGTGTGTCCCAGCTGCTGTTTGTTTGCTTTGGAGGAATGAGTAAGAGTAACAATAGAAGATGACTCTTGCAGACCTTCTGTGGGGCTCACTGATGCTGCACAGCCCCCCTCAGTCTCTGCATCCCCGTGAGCTGAACCAGGAGGGAATCCAGCTGCCTGCTGCCAGAGCCAACTACCACTGCATGACCTCACACAGGCAGGCAGATGGCCTGAGCTCTCTGGGAGTTGGTGTCCTCGTGGGTTAACTAGGAGCAAGAAGAGCACCTAGTTCACAGGCTGGTCAGAGCTGAAAGAGGGGGTGACTTGGAATCTTCACAAAGAGCTTGGCATATATCAAATATTCAGAAAACTCAGCACTCAGTATTCTTCAGCACACATAGCTGTGGAAGGTAAACAAAATCTCAAAATCCCACCAAAGACATCTTACGTGTCAAATATAAGATGAGAACCCAGGCCACCCTCCGTGGTCATCTCCTGCTAACCCAAATTCATGGTAGAAGGCCCAGTGACAATAGTCCCTCTCTCCTGGTGTACTTTGGCCACTGCCAGTTTGGTCACCAGCTCACCATATCCATAAAAGAACCTCTTTTGTTTCATTAGAGACTTTGTGATCCCTGATAAAAAAAACTAACACTCTCCTCACTACACCCAGAACAGAGCCAGCCCCCATGCTGGTCCCTGCTAGGAATTCTATGTCACAGCAGCAGGGGAAGCCAAGCAGGGTGACTCAGCAGAAAGCGGCCTGCAGCTCAGAGCCTGCCCAGCCCCTGTCAGCTGCTGGCCAGAAAAGGAAGGCTGTTCAAGGCAAACCATAAAGGACACTGCTCAGATCCTCCGGGTGTAGAGCGCTTGTCTGGGGGGACTTCAGACAGGAACTCCCATACTGACACCAGGCTAAGGAAGGCAGGAACTCTACTGTCTCCACTGCAAACCCGCTCCATACTTCTGCAGCCATGGGAAACGCTCCAGTCCCTGTCCCAAGATCTTTGTACATATTAACACAGTGAATCTCAAAATGGGGTGAGCTGCCCACTGTTACTTCCACTTTGAAGATGGAGAAACTAAAGCACAGAGAGGGTAAATAAATAGCTTGCCCAGTATAACAGAGTCGTTATGTAGACAGCTAGACTTAATGCAAAGAGGTCTGGTTTCCAAGCAGGCGGGCAAGCCCAGCCAACCTCTCCCTGCTACTGAAGGCAAGCCACTCTGCTTCTCAATGGCTGTGTCAGCTAGGCTTAGCAGTGAACTTGACTGGCTTAGGGCTGCCTGGGGAAAGAACAAAGCATGCTCTAAGTGCTCCTGGCTGGTTCTGGAGGCCTGGCCATGGCCAATGTTGCCACTCCCTGGCCCCTTCCCCTCTGGCATTGTCCCTTGTGCTGCTTCCTGGCTGCCATGAGCAAAGATGTTTTCTCTTCTATATCTTCCCACTATACTGTTCCCATCTTGAAGCCAAAGGACCATGGATTGAATCCCCTGAAACCGAGAGCCAAGGTAAGCCTATCCTCCTTTAGGTTGTGGGTGTTGGGCATCATATCTCAGCAACTAGAAAGACGGTATTAGTCAGCTGGGGAGCTCAGCCCTGAGAGCCAGCCTTTCAGGATTTCTTCTACCTGGCCCTTTTCTTCTGACCTTTTCACTGATGAATAACACTTCCTCTCCCCCTTAACCATGTCCCTATCTTCCAATTTATCCTCCCCCCACAGCTTCTTTCATCTCAATCATTCTGCTTCACATTTGATACTTGAACCACAAATGCCACCTGGAGAGTCTCACATCT
Source organism: Ctenomys sociabilis (assembly GCA_004027165.1). Lineage (NCBI taxonomy): Eukaryota > Metazoa > Chordata > Mammalia > Rodentia > Ctenomyidae > Ctenomys > Ctenomys sociabilis. The sequence continues at coordinate 59,046 of PVKA01007456.1, read as the reverse complement.
GTGGGCAGGCTTACCTCATGTTCTACTGCCTGGAATCCTTATTACCCAGAAACTTAGTGCCCAGTCTTTCCATTGGCAGCTGCTCTAGGAAACTCTGTCACCTCCAAGAATCTTTCCTTGTCCACATGGCTGGCTGACTGATGAGACCAGGCAAAGCTGACAATATCCAGCATGTCACAGTACCTGAGGTCAGAGAACTTGTAAAAAGCATTGAGTTTCCAGTGCTCTTCACCATACCTGATGTCTAGGATGTGCTTGGTGCAGACTTCTCACACAATGCTAATGGTCATGAGTCTGTCAGTGCAGCCTGAGCCCAGGACTCCACTGAGCAGATCAGTGGAGAAACCCATGCTTGTTGATAATGCAAGTGCCAAAATGGCCTTTTGGGTGTCTGAAGATTTATAGCATTTAATACCAATAAGGACTAGTCAGCTTAATGAGATTTGCAGACAAATGATCATGAACATTCTTTGTGTTTCTAGCTAGTACATTTATCTACCAGATCGTGCTCCTCACCACAGCCCTAATCAAGAAGCTAGAGATATATTGTCCATGCCATTGACCCTGCAAAAAACTGTCTCAAAGATGCCACCACCCATCCAAAGTCACTGAGCAAGATAAGCGAGCAGAGGTCAGAAGCTGCAGTTATGGAATCTCAGCCTAGGAGTCTTCTGGACCAAACCTTTACATGCTTTGGGTTTTAAATTTTATGACTTCTGAAGTATAAAATGTAAGCTAAATGAAAAAAAATGAAATTTGATATCTATAAAGGGCTTTCATATGTTCTTGCTGTTAGGAACACGATGTAAGAGTTTTATTGTCATAATTATTGTCACTTTTATAGCAAATACCTGAATGGTATTGAATAGCATGAAATTAGTCATCACCAGCTGTAGTGACAGGCTCTCCTAGGCCCCCAGAGATTCCTGCACAAAGGACAGTCAGTGGTAGCTGCAAAGAATGGCTACAGTTCTAAGCTGATGTCCAGCCTGCCTTTGTCTATAGGGCTGGATTCTAAGACCTGTGTCTTGTGGCCACACAGGGGGATTAAAAATGGTGGTCCTAAAGACACAAGAGGGTCCCTTGAGCTTGAAAAATGGGTTCACTCAGCCTTTAGCCTACATGAGGCTTAATTCATCTCAGAGTCAGAGACGAGTGACCCCTGGGAGCCTGGTCTTTCTCCAGCAAGTGTCTTTGCTCATGTTTTCCTTTTGGCTTCAGAAGGTCCAGGTATCCTCTCTCACTTTCTCTCTTAAGCCTGTTGTTTGTCTCCCACTTTTTCTTCTTGCTGGCATTGAGTATTGCACTTGTGGTCCTATGTCTTCTGATTGCCTCTCCTTTGTGGTTTCTGGATTTTATCAATAATATGATCCACTAGGAGAAGCTTTCATCTGCTACCAAAACTACTTCACACTGCTAAGAGGGAAATTCTGAATTGGTTACACCAAGGACATAATTTAGCAATGTCACGGGGGTACAGGAGCACTCTGGGGCTGTTTATAACAAGGGACCAGTGTAGAGTCTTAATTTGGCACAAAGCACCCTGTTCTTTCTTCCCTTCCTGGTTTCCCTCAACTCCATATTTTCCGTCCTTTGCATCCTCTGTATGTCTTTAATTCTAAGTAAGAGTTGTAGCAACATGGGGATTGGCTTCCAGTGTGTGATTGAATATTTGAGGCCAGCTCTTCTTTGGGGTTTGATCCTTCTTGCTCTGAATTACTACTGGGTGGGAAGACTGCAGAGACTGGAATCAGGGTACAAGATCAAGGAAATGAGGCTTCGGGGACTGTGACTGTTCCTTGCCTCCTTCTCTTGCAGGATCAGACTGCTCAGTTCTCAGGTTGGTGATTCAGATTTCCTGCTCCATAAGACTAGGATTCTCCATTGGAAATCAGAGCCCAAACTCCTCAGTCAAAACTGTGTGGATTGGCTCAGTGTGTCCCTTCTGCCAACACCCACATATGGTCCCTCTTGGTGACCATAAACAGCTGGTTCCAATTTAGGGAATTGACATCTTAGTCATCCCTGCCTTTTTTCAATATAGCTAACATGTTCCTTGCTATATTTAGATGATTCAGTTATTCAAGAATTAATAAGTGTGTGTGTGCGTGCACCCGCGCGCGTGTGCGTGAGTGTGTGCGCATGCATGCTAACTCGTGCCCAGGTGGAGTATATGTGTGTTTGAGAGACAGACAGTGAGACAGAGAACACTTATTAAGCATCAGTACTGTGCTATTCATTTTGTATGCCTTACTAACTTAATTCAACCTTAGAACCAATCAGTAGAAGAGGTAATTGTAGCTTAAGAAAATTTGACTTTTTCATAGTCATTCAGCCAGGAGTGGTGGAATTGATAGAACCTAGAACCCCAGAGAAGCCTGCAGGGCCTTTGGCTTCTTCTCTAATACAATATAACCCCTCTATGTTTACCTGATACCCCACAATCCCTGAAAACCCTAACAGCCAAAAACCCCGGGGCTCCTCCTGAATGCTCCATCTTGCCCGCCTGCCTCCCTGGCTTCATACTTTCCCTTCAACCTCAGGTCCTGTCTCTCCCACACCATCCACTGAGTCACTGAAGTTTGTTGTTTCTTCTCTTTGCAGTTCTTGTCACCCTCCCCTTCCTGCTGGTTTCACTGCCACCCCCTTAGTCCAGGCCACCATGATGTCATGTCTGAACTACTCTAATTGCCTGCTAATTGGTTTCCTGGTTCCTCCCTCCATCTTCTATGTAGGATATTATTCATCTTTCCAAAACTTGACTATAAGCTTCCCCATGATGAGAACTCCTAGGAGGGCCCTATTTGAATAATCTATCCTCTCCTCCAGCCCCTGCAATGCTATCTACCCAGCTTCCATGCTAGAATCCTGATCTTTCACCTAACTAGTTGAGTAGCCATAACTTATTCAACTTCCCACAAATTCATAGTGAATAGCTTCAATACTTCTTTTCCCTTATGGATATTCCAATCTTCTGCCAAGAGTACCATATTTTTCATGGAGATCACCAAGAATTTTTCCCGGTTATAATCATTTTCTGAGTCCTATAATATTGTCTCAACCACAATAGTAGTTTTAAACCAAAAGTGCCTTAGTCATTGTTTCTACAAAGATGACTGGTCTCAAGTGTTAGTTTATAAATGAACCCAGTGGATCATCTATCAACTGCAACCAAACATCTCTCATTTTTCTATTTTTAAATCAGAATTTTTCTTATTGTAAGATCATACACTCTGATGTCAACCTCAGAAGATAAAGATGATTTCGGTAGATTTTATTATATGCCAAGATCCTAGTTCAAAGATATGCAGCAAGATTTAAATCTGGCTAGGTTCTGTTCTAGCTACTTGTATATGGTGCATATATAAGTCATCCTTTCTCAGTAGTGAACTTAAAATTGTGCGTTGAGGTTAGTTGAGTTGCTCTCAGAATATGAAACTTGGAAATCTTAGAGTTCTAGATAGCCTTTCAGTAGTGGTACAGAGCAGAAGGAAACAAGCAAAATGATACCAATCAGGCAGGATCCTCACATCTTCTAAGTCCTACTTGAAATGTTTCTTTAGATCTATTTCACAGATCTGTGTTTCTGCTCATAGCCTCATTTCTGCAGAATATTCTCTATGCCTTTAAAACATTTGAGAATTACTGAAATTGATTGTTTCTAAAGTCTCTTCCAGCTTTGCCATTTTTAATCTCTTGATGAGAATAAAGAGAGATAATCACTAATATGTTGAGTCTAACTATGTACCATAAACAGTGTGCTATCTACAGATACTTTAATTATTCTCAATTCATAGGAAAAGATAAGGGCTTGCACTAAGATGAACATAGGTTGGAAGCAGGGAATAAGACAAGATATGCATTTAAGTCTGTGACTTAACTACTCCACTGCTTTTTAGACATCTGGGGGAAAAAAGGTCAGGCGATGGGACAGCTTCTACTCTCATCCCTTTGCCTGCATTTTAGGAAGACAGTGTAAAAGACAAAGGGTATTACAACCCTTGCATTCAGTGCAGGTGGTCAGCATTCATTTCATCTGAGAGTTTGGAGAGCGATATATGACAGTTCTTAGGTTTCTAACTGCATTGTTTGGAGTCTTGCAGAAAACTGGGCTTACAAAGATTTTAAGCTAATTGAGCCTGCATAGCTTTAGCACTCTGCCAACACTGCTGACCTCTCCAAAGGGCCACAAAATAGGTAAGAACTTGGTGCTGAATTAAGCCCAAAAGAACCTTCTCTAAGCTAGTTTACAGTTAAGATAAACCGGACAGGTTTGTATCTTATACATAACTGCAGCGATCTAAGATTTTCTTGACACTAAGTGGTACCAGAGTGTCAAGAAAAAAAGGAAAAGAAAGTGAACCAACTGGCCATTACATTCAGAGAGCATGAAGGTATCTCCTGAGAGTGGGTCCAAGACCAGCAAGGCCAGTAGCTATAGTCAGAACATTTGTTTGGGAACATTAATTGGGAACTAAGTTGTATAATAAAATCTGTGAGCTCCTTGTACCCAGTGCAGTGTCTGGGAGAGACTGGTTCAACCACCCAACCAAACTTATCAAAAGATTTTGCCATCTGTTGACAAAGGTTCTCTGTGTGCTGTGCCCTGATTAGGAACCCGATTAGAAGGTAGCACAGTGTGCTCTCTGAGGCCAATTTCCTGGAGCCACAATGTAATTTCATCCAGAACTTGGGCACTTGATTGTGAAAGTTCTGATATTGTCATGGAAATTATCACTGTACTAGCTTTCAATCAATTTCTTAAAAATTGAGGCAGAGAAATAGAAGAAAAGGGGTAAATTACACTTTTAAAGAAGAAAACACACCAGACAGACAACAGAACATTTCAGAGAATAAAAACAGTAAATTATGAAATGTAAAACAATAAAACACTGGCTATTTTTCTCTGCTCTTTTTCAGTCTCCTCCTGCTCATCCTTCAAGTCATTCTTTCACATTTACAAACACCCTCAGCTCCTCTCCCTTTAATTCTACCTCTTTGTGGGAAGTGGCGTGACAGTGAAGTCTCGCAAGCCTGGTGATTTAGGGTAGGTAATGGCTCTGTGGCCTGGAATTTATTTCACCATTCTTCTAAGGCCTTCAATGGCTTGAAATAAGGCTCAACCAAATGTGTACAGAAAAGGTATTAGATTTCTTATCCTGGGGAAAAAACCCTGGAGGAAGTGATCCCTTAGACAAAGGGCAATGGCTTCTATTTTATTCTCTTTCAAAGCCAAGATTGAGAAATAATCATTATGTATACTTCAAATGAAAAGGGAGAGACAGACAGACAGACACAGAGAGACAGAGAGAGAGAGAAAGAGAGATTCTCTAGTGCAGGTACTTTCTAATACATGAAGACAGAGAAAAAAAGAGAAGAAAGGAAAAAAGAAAGAAAAGGAAATATACTATAAAAAAGAAAGATTATGAACATTTTTTTCTCTGTAACATGAACTCAACATCAGTAAAAATATTGTAGATTTTTCCTTCCAACATCTGGAGTTTGCAAAAGAATATAGAAAAACATACACGGCCCCACCTTCTGGTAGTCTGAAGTAATAGCCGGAGCAATCTAATTTTTCCGATGTGGTTTGCTTCCTCGTTTATTTTGTTTAAGGCCCTCTTAGTAGATTGTCTCTTCTCAAAGTCTTTTTACCAAAAGACAGCTATTGCCTCATCAATACTGCCAGGAACCAATCCAGAGGCAGAAGACCCCACTGGGCGGGTGAATGCTGAGATCTAACATCAACCATGTCACGCAACTGAGTGCAAAGACAGGTAGACTTCAGATTAAAAGTCCGCACATTTGTGGTTGTCCTATGGACAGAGAAAGGCAAATGCCCTTCACACCAGATGATGGAAATAGACATGCAGCCCTTGTATGTTCTGTGGAGATAACGTTTTCTGGAGCTGGTGACAGCCCTTACCGCACAACTCCAGCCAGACTGGAAGGCTCTCTGAGATCTGGAGGAGCAGCATGTGTCGGCATTGAGCTCACACCTCATCTGCTTCCCACCAAGCACTTGCTCCTCAGCAACACAAAAGATCAAGGAGGGAAGGCGCACACAGACCTTGATATGGACCATGACTTCTTTTTTTTAGGGCAATGAGGTTTGGAGAGCAGGAGAGCAGCAGCAGCAGAATGTGGCAATGCTTTCTTTTTCCTGAGACAAAACTCAAAGCAGAGCACCTTGCAGCTGGCTCAGTGCAGGGTAGATGCATCTGTTTGGTCTTCTTGAGAGGCCTCTGGCCCAGGGCTCCTTGGCTATGGAACATCCCATGGGATGAGTCCAAACTACTAAGATTTTCCCCCAGAGGTGGAGCTGAACAGAAACTCCTGTCTCCTTCCATACAGCCCACAAAAATGGAAATCAGGGCAGAGATCAGAGAGTAGAGACATCCTCAAGCCTGAAACAGGATGGAGGAGCAGGATAGTAACTACTCACATGGACCATAAAACCAGATGAGCCTCTCTTCCACAGTCAGATAAACATCTCAAATTTCACATCAAAGTACAAAGAGGTGGAAGAGCACCTACTACCTCATCTTGCAGAAGCAGTAACCACTGTGCCTCTAGCTTGTCTCAGACCAGCTTGCACCTGTCTCCATCTCTTGCTGTGCTCTGGAATGAGGGCCACAGGTGTGCATCAGCCACTAGCCAATATTACTAAAAATGATAGCAATGACTAATTTCTCTTGTGTTGTAACCATATGTTGGGTACATTTTCATTTAACTTTTTTTATTAATTTTGTTGAGAAAAAAATTCAATGAGATAGCTTCAAAACAGCTTGGTACAGTTACAACAATTAATCCTTTGCATATTGTTGCTTTTGTAGTAGTCATTCATTGCACAGGATGCAGACATGATATTCTGTCCAAACACTATTAGTACAAATCTTTCTTCTTATTCAATTAAGAGAAAGCAGCCATCTAATTATCCTAACTATTTTGTAAATGCAGATACAAAGCACTCATTTAACTTTTAAACAAAGCTTTGACATGGGTTTACATGTTATCTCTTTTTATACCTAAGAAAGGGAGAAGTGAATAAGAAGGATAAGGACACACATAAGGGTGTCCCGCTCTTAGGTAGTCATTAATCCAGCTTGCTGGCTGGCCAAATAGCTCAGCATATTAAAGCACCTTCATAGGCAGACACAGGGGCCTGGAGTTCAATCACCAGTGTGCTCTATCAGCCCCACTCCTGGGGTATGCTGAGACAGCGATTAAGACTGGATGTGGTGGCCCACTTTTGTAATCTCAGCTCATGGGAAGCTGAACACAGACGGATCACCAGAGTCCAATCTATGATGTTAAACCCTGTAGATCCTGTACTAAAATATACCAAAAAAAAAAAAAAAATGCAGCTTTCTCCTGCCAGGCTATAGGTAAGGCAGTAGGAGCACAGCAGTAAACAGGACATGAACAAATTCCTGCTCTCAGGGAGCTCATCTCGGGCAGATGACAAACAAATATGGCATGACCTAAAAGAAACTTTCTTCCCCTAAATTCCTTATCCCTAATAATCAAGGTATTTGAAGATAAAGCCTCAACAAAATTATGATTCAGTGTGGATGTCAGAGTGATCATTGTCGTCATCTGATTAGGACTAGTGTCTTCATAAGAGAAGAAGCTCAAAGCATCCTGAATATGAGCACTGCCAGAAGACCAGCCACCTACATACTGCAAAGGGTACCCTCACCAGGAACCAAATTCTGGCTGAGCTTGAAGTGCAGCTTCTAGCCTCCAGAACTGTGAGAGGTAGATCCTCTTCTTTAACCCCCCAGTGCATGGCATTTTGTTACATGACAGCAAAAGCTAATGAACCCATGTCAGGAGTGCTGTGGAGATTCCTCTTTCATAATTCAGTGCTACAGTAGATTAGGAAACAAAACCCAACAACATGTTGTATACAAGAAGCATACTTAACTCAAAAAGACATTCATAGTCAAAGGATGGAAAAACAATACTTCATGCCCCAGGACCGCAGAAAAAAGCAAGGGTAGCAAGATTGCTCTCAGACAGGCTCAACTTCAAACCAAGAATGATCAAAGAAAATAAAGAAGTCCACTATATACTGGTAAGGGGAAGAATTCAACAGGAAGAGGTAACACTCATAAATATCTATGCACCAAACACAGCAGCACCAAACTATATAAAACAAATCTTAATGGACATGAAAAAGCTAATATCCAATACCACAATATTAACAGGAGATATAAATACCCCTTATCCCACAAACACAGGTCAACTAGACAAAAAATTAGAAAAGAAGTAGTAGAACTGAAACAGAGCCTGCAACAAATGGACTTGGTGGACATATACAGAGTGTTCCACCCAACCACAACTGAATACACATTTTTTTCAGCTGCATATGGGTCATTCTCTAAGATAGACCACATACTTGTCCATAGGTCATGCTTAAGTATATGCAAGAAAACAGAAATTATCACATGTATGTTATCTGACCACAGTGCAATGAATCTTGAAATAACCAAAGAAATGAGAAAAAAATCCTAAAATACATGGAAATTAAACAACATCCTACTCAGCAGTCAATGGGTTACAGATGAAATTATACAAGAAATTCAACAATATCTACAATTAAATGAAAGTTCAACCACAGCTAATCAGAATTTATGGGATGCGATGAAAGCGGTTCTCTGAGAGAAGTTCACAGCTATGAACTCACACATTAGGAAAACAGAACAGGAGCAAATAAACACAATAATGCAGCACCTGGAACATCCAGAAAAGGAATAGCAAAACAAATCCAGAGCGCATACACGGGAAGAAATCATAAAGATTAGAACACAAATTAATTCAATTGAGATGAAGAAAACAGTTCAAAGACTCAATGGATCAAAAAGCTGGTTCTTTGAAAGACTAAATAAATTTGATAAGCCCCTAGCTACCTTCATCAAAAAGAGGAAAGAAAACATTCAAACACAAGCAATATGAAATGAAAAGGGTGTAATCATCACTGACCTAGTAGAAATCCAGAAGATTATCAATAGCTATTTTGAGCATCTTTACACTCACAGAATAGAAGACACAGAAGAAAATGGACAGATTCCTAGAAAGGTACAAATTACGAAAACTGAATCAAGAAGGTAGAACAACTCTCAATAAGCCAATACCAGCCAACAAAATATGAAATGTAATGAAAAGCTTGCTGGCACAGAAAAGTCCAGGTCCTGATGGATTCACAGTTGAATTCTATAAGAAATTTATAGAAGATATAATCCCTACACTCCACAAACTCTGCAATGTAATTGAAAAGGAAATAGTTCTGACAAAATCATTCCTGGAGACAAGTATTATACTGATACCATAACCAGGGAAAGACACAACTAAAAAAGACAACTACAGGCCAATCTCCCTCATGAACATAGATGCAAAAATCCTCAATAAAATCCTAGCAAACAGAACACAGCAAATCATCAAGAAGATCATACACCATGAACAGGTAGGATTCATCCCAGGGATGCAAGGTTGGTTCAATATTCAAAAAATATAAATGTAATACACTATATCAATAGAGCAAATACTAAAAACCACATGATCCTCTCAATGGATACATAAAAGGCTTTTGACAAAGTCCAACACTCATTCATGTTCAAAATCCTTCAGAAAATTGGAATAGAAGGCCTCTACTCCAATTTGATAAAAGCCATCTATGACAACCCAACAGCTAATATAATTCTAAATGGAACATTTGAAATTTTTTACTCTTATATCTGGTACAAGACAAGGATGTCCTCTATGACCTGTCTTATTAAATACAGTTTTATTATTTTTTTTATTTTTTTTTAAAGAATAATCCTTTTATTGTCATGGTTTGCAAAAAGAAACCAGGGTGGACAGTTCAATGAAGGACACAGAGTGCGCCCTGTTTTAGGTTCCAAATTTCTTCTTTTTGATAGGTGGTGGGAGCTGAGCAATGATATCATCAAGGGGCCGTTCTACTGCCACAAGTGTCCTTTCATCCAAAAGATCCATGAAGAGTAAGGGCTTATATTTCTTAGAAATTTTAAAGGCATGGGCTGTGCGCCTCCGGAAAACATCCGATTCATTCGTAGGAGGAAGTGGATTGTAGAGTACTGTTTTGTCATTTGGAAGAGGCAATGACTTGTCAATGATGCAGAACATGTAGGTATCATGGAGGAGAATGTGCATTGGTCTCTTGGGATGAAAACTGATGTGTGTGATGGGAGTATCCCTTTGGAGCCAAAGATTAGCTACAGCCATAAGACAAGAGGGAGAAATACAAGGAATAAGAATAGGTAAAGAACAAATTAAATTATCACCATTTGCAGATGACATGATACTTTACTTGGAAGACCAAAAAAACTCAACAAAGAACCTATTAGAATTGATACACAGGGGCCAGGCATGGTGGCGCATGCCTGTAATCCCAGCACTCAGGAGGCTGAGGCAGGAGGATTGCTGTGAGTTCGAGACCAGCCTGAGCTACAAAGTGAGCTTAAGGCCGGCCTGAACTGCATAGTGAGACCCTGTCTCAAAAAGACAAAAAAAAAAAAAAGAATTGATACACAGATTCAGTAGCATAGCAGGATACAAAGTCAATACTCAGAAGTCAATAGCATTTCTCTACAAAGATAATAAACACAGTGAGAGGGAAACTACAGAAACAATACCTTTTACAATAGCACCCAGAAAATGAAATATCTTGGAATTCATCTAACTAAAGAAGTTAAAGATCTTTTCAAAGAAAATTATAGTACTCTGAAAAAGAAATCATAGAGGATTTCAGAAAATGGAAAGATATATCCTGCTCCTGGATATGAAGAACCAACATCATGAAAATGGCCATGCTCCCAAAATTGTTGTACAGATTCAATCCTGTACAACATTCCCTGTCAAACTACCAAGAAAATACCTCCCAGATCTAGAGAAATCATTCTTACAATTTATTTGAAACCAGAAAAGACCTAGAATAACAAAGACAATCCTGGCCAACAAACACAAGTCAGTAAGCATTACAATTCGTGACTTGAAATTATACTACAAAGCCACTGTGATAAAATCAGCGTGGTATTGGCAACAAAATATACCTGAGACCAATGGAATAGACTAGAAGATGCAGAGGCCTTTACAAACACACTCAACCACTTGATCTTCGACAAAGGGGCCAAAAACACTTACTGGAAGAGAGATAGCCTCTTTAACAATTGATGCTGGAAAAATTGCCTCTCCACATGACGAAAACTAAAACTTGACCCAGGTCTATCATCATGCACTAAGCTAAAGTCAAAATGGATTGAAGATCTAAACATTAAAACAGAAATACTCAATCTCCTGGAAGAGAAAGTAGGAGAAACTCTTGAAGACATAGGGGTAGGCAAAGAGTTCATGAACAAACATGTATTCACATGGGAAACACTTGAAAGAATCAACAACTTGGGCCACCTGATATTGAGAAGTTTTTACATGTCGAAAGAAATTACCAACAAAGTGAAAAGAAAACCTACAAATTTTGAAAAAAATCCTAACTCATAAGCACTCAGATGAAGATCTGCTCTCTAGAATTTATACAGAACTAAAACATATCAGGGCCCCTAAATTTAAAGACCCAATCCAGAAATGGGCATCAGAGATGAACACACACTTCTCAGAGGATGAAATTAAAGAAGCAAATTAATATATGAAGAAATGCTCCACATCACTAGCCATCCCTGAAATGCAAATTAAAGCAGCACTGAGATACCATCTCACTCTAGAAAGAACGGCTATCATAAAAAAAAAAAAATCAAACAACAAATGTTGGAGAGGTTGTGGAAAAAGAGGAACACTTCTCCACTGCTGGTGGGAATGTAGACTGGTGCAACCATTATGAAAATCAGTGTGGGAACTCCTTAAGAAACTAGAACTGGAAATCCCATTCAAGCCAGCTATCCCACTACTGGGAATTTTCCAGGAGGAACTGAAAACATCATATCATTAGGGATATGTGTGTACCTGTATTTATAGCAGCACAATTTGTGATAGCCAAATCTTGGAAACAACCAAGATGCCTGTCACATGAGGAATGGTTGAAAAAGATGTGATATTTTCATACAATGGACTATTACTCAGCTATAAAGAATCATAAACTTGAAGCCTTCATATTTGAGTGGATGCCACTTGAAGACATACTTATATGAAAAGTAATCCAGACCCACATGTGAAAGTATCATATAGTTTCCCTAGTATAATTCAAAAGAATTGCAAATAGAAATGTATAACACAATGAAAAAGAAAGCAAGAACTTGAGGATTGGACAATGAGGAAAGGGCAAGGACAAACATTGAGAAACATGACAGAGGCAAGACCATTCACTTATACACAGTAGATGGGTAAGACAATGATCCTGAGAAGCATCAGGAGATTTTTGAATCTAGAAGTTAAGTGGTAGGATTCTCACCCCGACTATATGTATGCTGATTCCTGTGAACCAAGCAACTGCACTGAATTTAACAAGGTGTAATAGAAGGGTCACACTTCAAAAGCCTGTCATTCTGGTCTTCTAAATATGCACTTCTTATCATGACATACCAACTATTACTATACTGCCTTTTTAAAGGGTAGTAAATGAAAAATAAGACAAAAAAATAACACAAGACAGTCCTTCTACAATGCTACTATGCTGTACATGGATGGTTTCTAAATATCTATGTAAATATATGTAAGTGTTCATTTCCATTTTTAAATTTTTTCTTCTTCATATTCTGTATGGACTTGGAGTTTAGTATCTCAATACTTGAAGGAAAGTACATGTTCCAGGTTATGCCTATGATGTCTGATATTTAGTCAAGTAATGTGGGTAAACCAAACTGTGTATGTTGCAGGGTAATAATAAGCTTCTCCTCTGGAGGCTTAACAACCTAAATTTGCAAATCAAATATTGGATATAAAGAAAGGCTGCAAGGTCAGCCAACACTTTTGCCCTAGCCTTTCAAGGTCACTGAAGACTCAGGACATAAAAGAATTTGTACTATAACATCATGTAACTCAGTAGTGCGCCAAATTTTCTGATCAAGATTATGGGACCACAGAGGAATGTGATTGATGATGTATAGTGTGCCTAAGGAGAGTCACATGGAGAGAAAACTTTCTCTCAGGCTTTCACAGAGAGCAAACTGGTCAAGCAATGGCCATGACTCATCCACAAGGCTGACACTGACAAGGGATCTACAAAGTGTGGTACAGGGTTACGGGATAAACCCTGAGGGTACCTGACTGACCTTATCTGATACAAAAGCTAAATTTCTTGTTATATAGGTCTTGCTTTATCTTGGTCTTAACCATCCAGCAGAAAAGTATAAAAATAGAGGTATGTAAAGTAAAGTCATAGTATACTGAGCTCTGAATGACTCAAATCAACAACTTCTTTGGATAACCTGCTTCTATTGTGGACTGCTGATCTGTGTTGGATTGTTTTATTTAAAATATGTATATAGTTAGCTATCCATATTTTGAAAATCTATAACATATGTATTGTTGTATGTTACCCTGTTTATGTCATTTTTTCTATTTGTTTTTGCTTCTATTTTTCACTCTTCAAGTTAAAATACAAATAAATAAATTTTTAAAAATATTCCATTCTATTTGAGCTGTAGTCTGCATGTTTCCTTCTTCAAGGGAATATTTTTTCAAGCAGTGAATCAAGCAATGTGTCCAGGAAAAAGTGAGGCCTCGCAGAAAGCACAGTGTGAAAGGGCACGTGGAATTTCCAAGTTACGAGGGGGACAGCTTGACTAGAACAGAGCAAATAGAGGCACAGTGGGAGAAGAGAATCAGTGGAGCCTCAACCCAGGCAACACTGCCATTACATGGTGCTCCCAGGACAGGTTCTTGGCTTTGTTTGATTATTTCCCTTTGTCTGGTAGATTTCTGCCCATCCCTTTGTTTCTAGTACTTTAAAATCATTGATTTAATGATACAGATAGACAGAGAGAGAGAGAGAGAGAGAGAGAGAGAAAGAGAGAGAGAGAGAGAGAGAGAGACGAAGTCTGCCTTATAAACCAACTTGAAATATCTGTTTAAAAATAAGTGTGTTAATATCTGTCCATACTTCTTGATATGACTGACATGTTTGGCCCCAATGTCCACTTAACATCACATGCTGTCTTGCATGTATGTATTATATCATATTTACTGTGCTTCTTTGGCTATTTGGTAGCATAAACTGCTTTGCATTTTTTGAGAAAATTTGTCTTCAGCATTGTGATTCTCTTGCTATTATTATTCTGCATATTCTACTAATTTTCTACTTTCTTACTTAATCTTCACTGTCTTCTATTTCAGTTCAAAAAATATTCTTTTACTCACATTAATGTCCATTGATTCTCTATCATCTTTCATTTCCAGCTTTTTGAAAGAACTGTAGGTTCATAAGAAGCTGCATGCATCACAGAGAGGTCCCAGGGATGCCATGCTATTTTCCTCCTGCTTCCAATTTCTGAGTTGCACCCATCACCACATGTTTTCTGTGTGGGAGTAGCTCTGGGGCTGTCTTTGTAGGGGTACTGAGGCTCAAACCCAGGCTCTTCAGACTGAACTATATGCCCAACCCTCATTATTTTTTATTTTGAAACAAGGCTTCACTGAGTCACTAACTTGCCCCATGCAGACTGGAACATGCACTCCACCTCTCCTAGTGCTGGGATTACAGATGAGCACCATGTGCTGTCTTTATACTCACGCTTGCTTCCTTTTTGTTTCCTAAAAAACAGCTACTTATTTGTCCTTTCTCTAGACTTTGTCATTCTGAAGGTGTTGCCTAAATTATTGATACGATAAAGCTCATCTGCCAAATTATTATTACTTTTGACTTTTTCCCATTGCTCTTTGTTATTTTTTTTTATTTCTGTTTTCTCATTTTGTGGAACATATCTTAGAATCTTAGTTGAGTTAACCTACGTTGTTACAATTTGTTGGCTTTTTATGATGCAGGATATTTGCACTCTCTTTGGTTCTTTGTCTCATTCTTGTTGTTTGAGACACTCTCTCTACACCTTGCAGGGTGGCCTGAAACTCATGGCTATCCTCTTGCCTCAGCACACTCAGTGCTGGGATGACAGGTGGGCCACAGCTCCAGCTGCATTTGCTTTGCCTTTTGTCTGAAATTTTATTTCTCCAGCTTCTGTTAGACCTCCTTGGCTACATCTCATGGTAGCTTTGTAACTGCATGGTAGGCACTGCACGATGCACATGTGACATCACAGTTAACATAGCATCACATGCCATCAGTTTCAGCCAAGTGCAGAAATCATCTAACTCCCTCCCAATTTAAAATTGTCTTACATCCATTTCCCTTTTACCATTGAGAATTACATCGCAGGGTTCCAAAGAAACATAGAGAAGATGAGGATTAGCTGTATCTGCCCATATTTTTTTTTTTTTTTTCAGCATTGGTGATTGAACTCAGGACCTCGTACTTGCCAGGCAAGTACTTTTTCTACTGGCCTGTCTCCCTGGCCCTATTTCTTACTTTTTTTGTTGCTCTTGTTCTGCTATTATTTCAAGATTCCTCCTCTTCTATTGTCTTACTATTGATTAGAATTTTATTTACAGAAGTTCCCTTGAAAACTTTTAGGACAGAGCTACCAGGGACTCATTTTCTTAATTTTCCTTCATAAGAATGTTATTTCCTCTTTATTCTTGAGAAGTGTTTCTGATGGATTAGAATTTGAAATCATTAATTCTTTTTTTCTCCAGCACTTGACAAATAGCCCAACTGTCTGAGGAGACGGGTTGAGACTCAGTTTCTCTCTGTGCTGTGAAGTTGTAGTAGAGTAGTTGGGTCTGAAACCTTTCTATCTTGCTAGCTGTCCCATTTTTGGTCCTTTAGTTAGGGCTTAGGGCCACTGTTGCTTACATTCAAGGATTCTTGTGGCTTGTGGCTCCCTCGGTACCCAATCTGGGGTCACATGAGGCAAAAGGAAAACCAGGAAGTCACCATGGTGCCATTGGCTGGATTCCAAGGCCCCTACAGTCTGTCTTTTCTAGTTTAATAATATTTGTTTCACACGTAATGTTCAGAGGTTTAGCTTTACGTACTGTAGGAACCGAGAAAGCAGGTCTTCCCCATCATTCCAGAGGTAGAAGGCTTCTTTAATATATAAAGTTGCATTCCTTCTTCTTTATCAGAGCTGGAAATATCCATATATTACTTTCTGCAGTCCCCTTGCAGAGTCTTCCCAGCTGTGTTCTGGTGGCATGATGCTCATTCAGGAGCAAATAGTGCTGCACTGCACTGCTTCACTGACTTCAGTTCTTCTGTCTTTTTTTAAGACAGCTGATAAAGAGATAATCACTGACTTCAGTTATTCCACATTTTTTCCTGGAGGGCCTAAGGATTTCTGTTCTTAAAAACTCTATCCATTTTACTAGTCTGTGCTGGGTCACTAATATGGGGTCAAACTTTCCTATTGCCTTTAAGTCCTGTCGTGACTAAATGTACTTGCTTTTGTTGTTGATTTCTTTATGATAGCCTTTCTTTCTGGGGTGAAATGGTATCTCAGTGTTCTTTTAATTTGCATTTCACAGATGACTTGCAATGTGGAGCATTTTTTCATATATTTATTTGCTTCTTTAATTTCGTCATCTGAAAAGTGTGTATTCATCTCAGATGCCCATTTCTGGATTAGGTCTTAAAATCTGAGGACCCTAATATATCTTAGTTCTTTATATACTCTAGAGTGCAGACCTTTGTCTGATTGCTTATTAGTTAGGATTTTTTCAAAATTTGTGGGCTGTCTTTTTACTTTGTTGATAATTTCTTTTGATGTGCAGAAACTCCTCAAGAAGAGTTGATCCCAGTTGTTGATTCATTCACATGTTTCCCATGTGAATATATATTTGTTCATGAACTCTTTGCCTACCCCTATGTCTTCAAGAGTTCCCCCTAATTACTCTTCCAGGAGATTGAGTATTTCTGTTTTAATGTTTAGATCTTCAATCCATTTTGACTTTAGCTTAGTGCATGGTGATAGACCTGGATCAAGTTTTAGTTTTCATCACGTGGAGAGCCAACTTTTCCAGCACCATTTGTTAAAGAGGCTATCTTTCTTCCAGTAAGCATGTTTGGCCCCTTTGTCAATGATCAGGTAGCTGAGTGTGTTTGCAGAGGCCTCTGTGTCTTCCAATTTATGCCATTGATCCTCAGGTTTATTTCGCTGCCAATACCATGTTGATTTAATCACAGTAGCTTTGTAGTACAATTTCAAATCAGGAATTGTGATGCCTCCTGCCTTGGCTTTGTTAGCCAGGATTGCCTTTGCTATTCTAGGTTTTTTGTGGTTCCAAATAATTTTTAGGAGTGATTTCTCTAGGTCTTGGAGGTATGTTGGTGGCAGTTTGATAGGGATTGCATTAAATCTCTACAACACTTTTGGAAGTATAGCCATCTTCAAGATGTTGGTTCTTCCTATCCAGAAGCATGGAATATCTTTCCATTTTCTGAAATCCTCTATAATCTCTTTTCTTAGGGTGTTGTAATTCTCTCTGAAAAGTGAATTCCAAGGTATTTCATTTTCCGCAGTGGTATTGTAAAAGGTATCATTTCTATAGTTTCCCTCTCGGTATGATTGTTATTTGTGTAGAGGAATGCTATTGACTTTTCAGTATTGACTTTATATCCTGCTATGCTACTGAATTTCCCTATCAGTTCTAGTAGCTTCTTGGTGGAATTTTTTTGGGTCTTCCAAGTAAAGTATCATGTCATCTGCAAATAGTGATAATTTATCACTACTTGCTTTTACTCTTTAAAAAGAAATTTATGAAAACAAAGTGGGGTAGGAGGACAAGATTCTGAAACTAAAAGACTTGCTTTGTTTTTTTAAAATGCAGATGTCTCTTCTGTGGAGCTTTCTATTAAAGAAACAACAGGGCAAACTACTTTCTACCTAGCTCTCACCCTGACTCAACTCTAGGCTTACTGATACAGTATACCCCATCACCACAGGTGTCTACTTCTTATTGTTATTTTTTATTTTTACTTTTCTCACAAAGACATAAGGTTTTCAAAAACTTCTGTCTACCCATAAATATAATCCTACTTCTCATATTGCCAGTCCTGCTGAAAACCCACTACTATTATGGACTACTGGACTATATTAGATTATTTTGCTGAATTCATGCACCTACCATATTTAAATGACAATGATATACCCATCTCTGACAAAACTGAACAAAAAATGGGATACAAATGAAGGAACATTTTGTATCTGTATATTCAAAATAGTTACGATAGATATACAGGCAATTTCTTTTAATTCAATGAATAAAAATAAAAATACTTGTTCTGATAGTGTATGTGGACAGGATATCATGTGTACATCTGGTACAGTGAATAATTACTAAGACAACAATACTCAATGTATTAATTGTTGAAACTGTCCTACTAATCAGTTTTGAAACTGTCTCATTCCTATTTGTTTCTCAATAAAATTATTTAAATGAATAAAGATAATCCTGTTGACTAAGTAATAATTTCATTATTGATTCAATTGTAGCCAATAACATCACATCTAACAGCCACATTAGCACAGCACTGAAGTAACCCAAGCAAAGGGCATTTTGAGAAGCCAGAGATAAGTTATTGGTAATAAACATGCACTATTGACTCAAATTATTTAACATTAAAGGTGGCTTATGAATCTGAGCTACTTTTGCTGTGAATGCCAGGAAGATCTGCAGTCCTCCTATTAGAATTGGTGCACATTCAACCTGATTTACCAGGCAGGGATGAATGGAGGACTGAGGTTAAAGTGAAGGCGCCTATGCCACCCAATAGGGAAGGTCTTCCTGGGTCAGAGGAGACAGTGAGCAGCGAGCACTGCAAAGGTTTAGTGACTCCTGAATAGCTGTCTGTTCATGGTAGATGGGTACAGAGGCGGAAACAGATCAAATCTGCTTGGGTGAAGAAGCCATGTTCAGGGTGGACATGGCTAAACCAGGCCTTCAGAGGATGAATAAAAAATTGTGTCTCATCAATTATCCTGATATTCAATGCCTCGCAAAACTGCCTCCCCTGAACAATGAGCACCACAAGTGAGAACACACCTTGTGTTGAACGCACCTCACTTCCAACACATATGCATACCAAATTCAAAGACAGATGCAAAGAAATAGCCAAAATATATTCCATTCCTTTTTTTAAAAACATGCACATTTCAGCAATGGGAGTATATCAAAATCATCCAAGGAGCTTTTTTGCTTCCAAAACACCAGGCAACAGACCTCTCTGTACACATAATATTGGTTCATCTTTCATGTGAAATAAGATGGGTGAGGTCAGTGATTTAGAGATTTAGGCACTTTTAGTCCTTATTGAAATAATGGGTTTATGAGTTGTTCTAAGTTTACTCAGAGGATAGAAGACTTCCTCCTCATAAAATGATGATTAGAGTCTCCTGTAGAAGTCTTAGCCATGCCGGCTACCACACCTTTGAATATGTCCAGGGTGAGGTATGTAAATACTTTAATGTTAAAGATTAGATTCATACCGTCGAAGGTGGATGAGGGAAATGTTCCCCAGACTGCTGCCCAGTGATCCCAGTCAATATTACCATCAATTGTTCTTTTCTAAAGAAAACCAGCTAGTCACATTTTCTAGTGCTTCTTTCTTCAAGACAGTACAGCCTTACAAGTTACATGTTAGCTCATTCCACTTTATTTGGGAGCAGGGAGATGTTTTGAGGAACCTCTCAGGAGGAAGGTCCAGTTGACTTCCCTTATTTTCCATCCCCCTATGAGGTACCTAGTTGTCCTGGAGCAAAGCTGTAGACTCTAAGAGTTGAGACAAGTTGGACAAAATGAGCAGTGTGGCACTCAGACCATGAAGACCTACAGTGTGCATAGGTAGAGCTTAATACTACAGATTCAGGAGCCAGTGTTTCTCTCCCTTGGGTATTTCTCTACCCGAACATTATAGTGGATGAGTGTTGGTGGAAACAGTGTGGGTGCAAGAGTCCAAGACAAGTCAAATGGGAGCATTCTCCCTGTCAAAGCCTTCTATGAGGAACATAAGTACAAGTACAACTTTCTTTCTAAATTACCCATGAGCTCTTTGAACTATCACAGACAGACATCTGCTACTTCTCTTTTCTAAGGAATTGCAAATCTTGCAGAGTGTTCAAGTTTGTGAAAGAGGAGTAAGACAGATTCACAGGAATAAATAACTATATTGTTTCATAGTTTCTTATTTGTCATTTTCTTTGTGGTGTTAGAAAATTTCTCAAGTGGCCCTTCCAGCTACCAGTGCTCCCCTTTGTTCTGAACTCCTGACAATCAGTATGTTGGCTCATTTTCCTTCTTCTTTCAACCACTTCTATATCTAAGATCCCTAGTTCACTCTTTATATTTGGAGGCAATGTCCTTTCTCCTTTATCCTCTCTATAGCTTCCATTAAATTGCTTTTCTCAATTCCCAGAACTTACTGTTGGCTATATTTCTGTCTCCTTTATTAGATGGAATTTCATTAAATGTTTATTGAGTCTTCATTTTGAGCTAATTTTTGAATTTTTTAGTTGCTATTTACTGACTCAAGAGTGGATTTACTGCCTGTTGTCAGTGAGGATAAACCAAGAGTGAAATATACCACTGACTACAAAGGTCAGGGCTGGTGCTCTGGTCATGGGGTGTCCTGCCCTCTTTGGTGTCAGCCACTACTCAGGGGCTCCTTCTGCTTTTCAGGTCCAGTGCTTCTCTTTAGTTCTCCTGCACAGATACGCCTTCCTCTTAGTGGGCATATCGGTGGTATGTACTACTGCAGAAGTTATCTGGACTACAGAGGGCTCTCTAGGGCTCCCTTCTGCCCAGGACCTACACCTGAGCATTGCCATAGCATATCCCAAGCCACTCCCAGGTGGAGACAGGGACCTCCAGAGTATGTTTAGGGAGGTGGATTTATCAACTATACAAACTCCATCTACCTCAAGCCTTTCAGGAATTGTTTATAATTTCTGGTCTGTGTGGAGTAGTACTTCTTATTTTTACAGCATTATTATGGATAATTTCATTCTATGTGTTTGGAATAGGAAAATGACATTGTGGTGTATGCTCTATTTATCAGCTTAATAAGAACTCTTGCAAATTTGTTTTTGATCCATAGCTGTACAAGAACTGTAAGCATATAAGTATATATGCCCAATTTTCTGGAGATATTTTAGTAATTTTACAATTAAAACAATGGAACAACACTGAGTAATCACTTTATTTTTAAATATATATTTTTGTAGAAACAAATATTTTCTCAGAAAGGGTATCTATATGTTATCTGAGCTTCAGAAACATTATTCCATGATTTTAAATAAGAACTTATTTGACCTAAACTTAGTTGAAATATTTCAGTGGAAGGAGGCAAACCCAAGCCCCGCACCTCAGCCCTGAAGTTCTAACTATAGAAACAGGAGTAGCAATCAGCCTCTGCAGTGATCCCATCTTTGAACTATCACAGCCCAATTTGGTCCAGCAAACATGTCCATTACCCAGAGCAGGCAGGAGGAAGAGAAAGAAACAGGAGCTGCAGGCAACACAGCTTATAAAATATTTTTAGCATGCCACGCAATATTCAAATGAATGATAGTGGTTCATCTTGGCTGGCAGTAACGTGGACACAAGACTGGGAAAAGCAGAAGATCGGCATGTGCAGGGATCCCCTACCACTTTGAAGTAATGGAATCTAAAGCTTTTGCCGGGGGGCCTTGGTCAGTGTCTTCGAAGGACATGGACAATGTGCTGAAATGAGGACGATTTAAGGTGGAATTGGACCAATCAGAGGAGGGATTAGAAAAGTGTGGAGTATGTGATGAAAGCAGGAGGGGCAGCCGGGCACTCAGGCCAGTGAGGGTGGGGCAAGTATCATACCATGCTGATGTGACAAAGGGAACAGTGCTCTGTAGGCTCCTAGCCTTCCATCATTCTGATGGACCCCAAAGTTTGTTTTGAGAGAATGGTTTTCAAAGAATTTGAAAAATACTTAAAATTACAAAAGAAGACAATTACATTAAAATCTAATGAATAAGTCATAAGTGAGTTTGTGATATATCATAGAGACCGATGTCACTAACACACAGCTCCCCAAGATCTAGTGACAATGATTACTGCAATTTCCAAGTAGTAATGAGCATCAAAGACACTTTGACATGCCTGCACCTCCAGTGAAGCGATGTGAAGGTACCCACACAAGTGGCCTCAGACGTTGCTAATTCCATCATAAGGTGTTGCCAAACTTGAGCACTGAATCAAATAGCCAGCTCAGGTTAGAAGTTAGTGATTATAAATATGCATTTTTCATTTCTCCTTTAAAGTTCACAGACCCTTGAGCTATATCAACAGGCCTGAAGTTAGTAACACCTTGGTGATGGGAGCCCAGAAGGAGAGGAACAAATGAGGACCCCATTGGAGGGGAAAGGTGACCTTCAGTAAAGGTCACAGCGGATCCCAAGCAAGCATCATGGCTAAGAAATGGGCACAAATTCTCCAGTACCAGGCTCCGGGGAGCTGGCTCAGTGGAATAAGTACTGCCCTGGCAAGCGCAAGGACCTGAGTTCAATCCCCAGTTCTGTCGAAAATAAAACAAAAAAAAGTTCTTCAGTGCCACTCTCTACTATCCACATGGTCTGTGCAAGCTCTTCCCACTGAGGCAGTCCATGCTGACTGACTTTCCCGGGCAGCAAACAGAGTGGGAAAGCTGGAGAGGGGCCTGAGGGGCCACTGATGACACCCACCCCCGGTGCTCAGTTAAGACTGAATTAGGTAAATTAGAAAAAAGTCATAAATAAGTGAAAGATAAACTAAAAAGCACTGAACTTCTTCCAACTTCAAGGAACTTTTTCTCCCCTATACAAATTATTACCTCACCACCCATAGCCTATTATCCATCCACACTAAATAATTTAATTCACCTTGATAATAGACATAATGAATTAAAATACATGCATAGCTTATACTAGTATTTTTAATATTTTGCATATATGGCAACTGTATTTGGATGCATCTAACAGGAATCTGTAACCTAAAACAGTGGTATAAATATACCAGGAATTCCATTTTTATTATGTAACAAGAAGTCCAGAGGTACACAGGAGACTGATGACAAGTAGGTGGCTATCCAAGGATCTTGGTTCTTTCTATTCTGGCTCCACAACCCTTAGCATGGGTTCCATTCCTGCCTACGGCTATAACTGGTCAGCTAGACCTCTAGCCAGTATGCTTATGGTAGAAAACATGTACCAGGCAGTGGGAACGATGCCTTCCAGCTGGAGCAGCCTCACCTTTTTGGAGCTTCTTCAGTAGGTATGTGAGAAAGAGTGACATGCAAGAGGCTTGCTCATACCACCATCAGAACTGACCCTGAAGATCGAAGAAAGGAAGCAGCAGTGGGCAGAAACTAGTGCTGCCTTGCAATGGCAGTGTCAGCCTCCTTAGACTACTTCAGAGGCTCCTGCATACAATTTAGGTGGCTGAGCTGTCCTTAGCCAGATCTAGTCTGGCTAAGACTAGATCTGGCTAAGACATGGTGGCCATGTCTTCAGGGGACCCTGGAAAATATATATGCATTACAACCTTCAACACCCAACACTGTGATTCTGTCCATAACGAAGGAAAAATTGGATGTTAAAGAGTTATATGGCAGTCTAAGCCACCCCTTCATGAAGGAAAAGCTGCTACTAATGTGCAAGGATAATGCTAGGCCCCTCGTGGATGCTTACTCGATGTCTGATAAACAAATGAGTGAATGCATTAGAGCTAGTGGTCATGAATCCAAACCTGGTTTTATCCCTGAAAGAAATTCGCTTGGCCATTTCTGCTCTGCAGTATGCTCCTGTTCCTCTTGTTTGGAAGGAGCTGATGGATACAAGAACAGCTGTTAGTGTTCTAGAGCAGGCCTACGAGTGCCTCAGCAGGGTGGTTTAGCAGGAACTTATTTTCTCTCAGTTCTGGAAGATAAAACCCTAAGATATTAGCAAGTCTGGGGCCCTCTGAGGCCTCTCCTTGGACTGGAAGTGGCTGACTTCTTGCTTTGTCCTCCCATGACCTTCCCTCTGTGTTTGTCGGTGTCTTTCTTTCGTCACCTCACAATGACACTGGTGTTATTGAATAAGGTCCCTCACATTTTATTTAAATCACCTCTATAAAGACCCTATCTCCAAATACAGTAGCATGACAAGGCACTGAGGGTTAGAACTTCAAAATATGAACTTGGGAGGTCACAAGTCAGCTCACGACAGAGGAGGCTGTACAGGTAGTGGCAGCTCTCCAACATCACTAGCAAATTTGTCTCCCTGGGATAATTGCTTGGGCCCTTTGGTAATTTTTTTTATCTGCCTTAAGGAAATCATACCCCACTTGTAGTAGTAGCCCCATAGTCACCAGACTAACTATGGAGACCTATTGAAAGTGTTGAAAGCCTACAGTCCACAGCCTTCAGATCTGCACCGTACTGCTCCAATGTTAATCTTCACACTAATTGTTGATTTCTTACCAAAGTACTTGTTTGCTTTAGGGTTCTTGCAAGGGGAACAATATAATACAGGACATGTTTTATAATATTAGTTTATAAGGAATCACCCAAGAATCATACAAAAGTGCATCAAATGTATCCACACACTGAATACTAAAGACTCCAGCTGAGAGCCTGGAACTTAATATCCTGCACGAGTCCAGATGGAAATCCAGAGCTCATAGCAATGCCTCACACAAACCCAATTGGACGCCTGGATCCCACAACAAAATCCTATGCAGGCCTGTTTCACTGCTCTGGGCTGGAAAGGCCCAAAGGTCAGTGGGGAAGGTAGGAAGTCTATGCCAGTGGGATGAAGGATCTGTGCTAGCAGGCTGAGGATCTGAACTGGAGCCAGGAAGCAATACTCAAGGTAAACACCAGAGCTCCCCGAAAAGTACCACAGCCATCCTCAGCAACAGTGAGGTTCCATTCCTCCACTGACTAGGAAAGCTAAGTTCCCATCAGGAAAGTCAGTGTGACAAGCTTCTCTGTGAGGCTGATCAGGGCACCATCTTCCCCTCGAGAGTCAGGAATCAATGCTCAGAATCAGAACCCAGGCTTCTCCAAAGTTCATTGGGAAAGCCAGCATGACAAGGGTCTCCAGAACAGCCCAAGGAAACCAGCAGCTTCCAACAGCTCCAGGGCTTCTCTTAACAGCATCCCTAACAGTGTTCCAGCAGCTTTTCCTGTTCTGCCTTTATGCTGCGGGCAACAATCCTCAAGTGGGTCTCTTGCACCCATCTCTGAGCTAGTTTAATTCCAGTTAATTCCACTGGGTGTAATAATTTGACCACCAGTTATAAATCCAATACATTACTGTATCATCACTTTCTTGGAAGAAACTGTATTTCAAGTTGTTTTTGATGTTCATGTAATATATATATATATATATATATATATATATATATATATATATATATATGTATGTATATATTCAAAGCTAATAGCCAGGCCTTAGACTTTAACAGCTGAAACATTGAATCTCAATTTTTATACTTCTAAGTGGACAGCTACCAAATTGTTTCCCCATTTTAATTGCAGTTTTTATTATATGTAAATATATGTACTTATATATGCAACACATGCTATATATAATCCTTTATTAAAACACATTTTATCACACACAGACATAGTTTTTATAGTCCCTACATCATCAGTGGGTTATTGTGGCTAGTAAATAAAAATCAAGCCATTTAAAAGCTATATAAAGAGTAATTATTGCTTGGCAAAAGCGTTGAATGTGCGCTCTGTGCTATACATCAGCGATATAGCTCAGTGTCATGTGCCCTAACTTGAGGAAATCCACCATAAACAAGAGGAACAGCAAATCATTGTGATCAGTGCCCGGGGAGCAGCAAGGTGAGCCATCCCAGGAGAACGCAGAGGGTGGAATTCCCATACGAGGGAAGCTTTCCCAGAACAGATGGCCTTGCTGCTAAAACATAAGAGGCAAGAGTGAGAGAAGAGCCTGAAGACTGCAGGGGCCACAGAACCACATGTGTGAGGAATCAAAGTCGTCGTAATACTGGGCAGGTGATGGGGTCAGGCAGATGAAGGGAAGGACCGTGAGGAGTAGGTCCTGTGGGTCTACAGTGTCCCCGTGGGGAATTGGGTCAGGGCAGTTTCTGGTGAGAGGAAGAATGCTCACCCATGGGTCACTTTCCTAATGAAAACAAGTTAATAGTGTGCCCATCTTCCCGGAGGCCTTGCATAGGGCTCCACCTGGGCTCTCCTTTTCTGTCCTTCAGGAGACAGGAGCACCACCATGATTTCTGCCTCCACCATGTTCCTGGCTCACTTGTGAATTCTGGGTAAAAATTCCCTGTCACTCTGAAAGCTCCCCTAAGGTCAGCCACGGAGACAGACTCAATGGAAACCGTCAATACCACCAACAACTTCGGTTGCCTCCATCACTCCTTTTTGTCTTATTTTCTCTGCTTTTCCTTATCCTTCCAGCTGTACTTTGGATCTTCTTAAACCCCTTTAATTAGCCCTTACAATATAACTTGCACACTTGTGAGATTTCATGCTGCATATCATAAAGCAACTAACAAACAGTTATTAAGCACATCCTGTGGGCTACTTTCATAGCTGCACTATCATTTTTGTTTTATAGATCAGGAAACTGAATTTCACAAATATAGTGTGCTTTGCTCATCAATATCTGGGGAATGGGCCACACGACAAATTCCCACTGATGGCATGTCAGTGGAAAGAATATCTCACCAGCAGACTAAGGACAGAAGTGAACGGGCCTTCCCTACACTCTAGATCCTGCTTTATCATTCAGCTGTGCTTAGCGGCTCCAGGGGAGGACTTCAAGGTCCTTTTCAAAGGCAAAGACGTCCATCCCCAGTGACCACATGGAGTACCCCTCACCTCACAGCCTCAGCATGCCACTGACCCATTTAGACTATGAAATGGGATGGCAGCACAACCTCATTTTTATGCCACTGTGATTCAGGGTTGTTTTTAGTTGGGTGGGTGCAGCAATTTTCCTACAGTGTATGATACGTAGTTAAGGCAACATGAATATCAATCAAATACTATCTGTGCAATGTCATTTCTGGAAAAGCACTGCCAGAGTGACTCCAAGCATTTTATAGAAAATTTCAAGCAAGTAGCATGAACAGTGTACAGACAGCAAAAGCTTCCCAGAGATAGTGAACTGTGAAGGGGAGGCAGACCTCATGGGTGCAGTGAACCACCACAATTGGACTGTGAGACTCAGTGTTCTCATCTGTAAAATATGACCCCAAAACAACTCTCTTCTAAGGTTAGTGATTTCTATGAAGATTAATCAAATAATGTCCCTTCACTTGATACAATAGGCTTTTGATAAAAGTTAGTATCATAATCATCATCAGTGTTATATGTAGGAAAAATCCACCTTCTCAGTAGCGTATACACTGTCAAGTGTTTACTTGATTAGAAATATTTTTCTATGTTACTGGACAATAGCATGGATCTATCTACATCAGTCTATTTTCTCTAAAAATAATCAAAACCTAGGGCCAGCATGGCATGTGGTGCCATGCATCAAACCCTGTTCCCTGCACTTGCCTAAGCAGGGGCTTAGTCTGCTGTGCTATCTTGCCGGCCCCTGAATCTAAATTTTTCCACATGAAAGTCTACATATTTGGGCTCCACTTAATTCAGTCTTCTCGTTAGGCTTATTTGCTGAAGGAAGTGACAGAGTAGTGGCCCTGATGGGTCACAAAACAGTTTCTCCTTGGCCTGTATATTGTTATGTAGAGTGATATTTACTCTGACATTTACATTCCTAAGACATTAGATCTACAGGGACTTTGGAGGGCCTCAAATCCAACCTGTCATTTTACACTCACAGAGGAGCAAGCTGTGACTCATAAGTGCATTTTTTTACTTGGGTCCTGGCTTTAGGGACTTGAATCTGGTCAGTGCATGGTCCAGTTTCCCAGGGCTGGGGCTGGAGGTGCAGTTCTGTGCTAGAGCCTGGCTACAGCATGCAAGGCCCTGCCTTGATTCTCAGCATGGGGTAGAGAAAGTCCAAAGCTCACTTGTAAGTTTCAAGAACGTTAAGTTGGATGGTTAAGACCAAAATAAAGCAAGACCTATATATTAATTATTGAAACCGTCCTACTAATCGGTTTTGAAACTATCTCATTGCTATTTGTTTCTCAATAAAATTATTTTTAAAAAAAGAACATAAGTTGGTCACTGATTAAATCACATGGATAATCACATAGCCACCTGAATTTTCTGATGAGCAGGGAGCACATTCGTGTGTGTGTGTGTGTGTGTGTGTGTGTGTGTGTGTGTGTGTGTGTGTGTTTGGAGGATGTGTTTCCTAAGACAATACAATAGTTCTCATTTTTTGTTGTTATGATGATCAGGTGAGGAGAATGAAATGTCTCTTTAATAGCAGAGAGAGGAGTTCTGGGATAATTTTGTCCATTTAATTTTTTATTTTTCAGAAGAATAAAAGGTGTCCTGATTATCATATGATTGCAAGTGTATTTTCAGAAAGACCTCTTTCTGCCATGATGGAGACTAGAGAAGTAATGCTTAAAAGGGTTGAGTGACCCCTTAGTCACAGAACTTAGAGTAGAAACAGTGACCCAGGCAGCAAGCTCAGTTTCTTCTCATCCTGGGCCCAGGGTGAGACTGCGCCTCTAGCCTCCTTGCATTTGGGTTTGGCCACATGATCAAGTTCTAAGCAGTGCATTATGAGTAGGAGACATCAGTCCCAGTTCTGTGCACAATCCCTTCCTGCTGGGACAGTGGAAGTGAACCTAGCCTAGAGGCTACAAACAAAGTCTCTGAAAGCACAGACAAATGGTGCCTGAGATTCATGAAGCAGTGTAAGGAGCACAGACACCTACAGATAAATGTTATTAGTTTGGATGGTGGAAGGAAACTTCTTCCACTCTCAGTTCATTGTACATCATGAGATTTTGGGCAAGATCAAGCTGGTGACATGTCCGTAACCAACATGGGTGGAACAAGAAATACTGTGCACAAGGGATCCTGTTCACATTGAAGATAGGTTCTTGTTCCTAAGTAGAGCCCGAAACAGTGGGGCTGATAGAAGTTGAGAGCAAGAAAAGGGAGATCATGCACCCAAAGAAGGTAGAGGAAGAGAAAGAGAGAGAAAAGAACAGTGTTATTCGAAAAGAGGAATAAATTCTGGTATTCTGTGCCATGGCATAGGGAATGTAAATAACAATAGCATGTTACATATCTCAAAATAGAAGAGGAGAATTTAGATGCACTCGCCATAAGGAAATAATAAATGTATAAGGTTATGGATGTGCCGACCACCTTGAATAAATGATTATCACTCTATACATGAATCAGAAGAGTGCGTGGCAGCTATAGGTACAAAGGGCTTGTATCAATCAAAAAAACTGAAAAATAAAAAAATTACATATGTTCTAAAAATATGATCATGTATTGAAAGAATTTAGGAATGTGTGAAGTACTAAATGTATCAGGATCCTGAGGTATGAAGAGAAACACTGTAGTACAAAATGGAAATTGAAAGCAAAAAGTGGAGAATGATCAATATGAAAGGAGAACAGAGAATAAGTATGCTGCCCTGTTGTGCAATGAGGAAAGCTTTTCAGGAAGACGGTGACTCTGGCAGAAGGATGAGTAGCTTGGAGAGCTGGAAGCTCAGGGAGATGGAAAGGCCCCACCAGTGAGCTGCTCAGCAAGAAGGAAAAGGGCTACAGGAGCAGATGGGGGAGCAGGGTGCACCATGCTCAGTGTCAACTTCATAACCCTGAGTGTCACTTACAAGTGTAGCTGAGGGCTAGCTCCAAGTTACTGGCTAAGAAAACTTGGAAATGAATGACAGACCACTGCCCCCCACCTTCCACCTTTGAGGACACAACCCCCAGCAGAGACATTTCATTTTCAACAGCTTGTACCTTAGACTGAAGCACGTGGAGAAATTTAGCTGTGATGGGTAGAGGGATAGAGAAAGAACGCTGGAACTCTGTCCGCTCTGCTGTGGTTTCAGTCTCAGAACAAGGCTGAGGAAAACTGATGACGTGACGAGCTTGCTATCCTGTGCCATTATCGGCTTGTTCAGTGAACGTGTGCTGAGCCTTTTCCAGCATGGAAATATCAAGGTTGGAGTCCAGTGGTGTGACTAAGGAAAAGGAGGACACCGAAATCAGGTCACTTAGAAAATAGTCCTGCAATTCCAAAGCTTAAATGATGCTAGCAATGTTCGTACTTTTCATCACTTGACTTAGAGGATTCTTCTAACTTAAAAAGTAGGAAAGCTGGGTGTGGTGATGCAGCCTACAACCCCAGCACTCTGGGATGCTGAAAAAGAGGACTGAAAGTTTGAGCCCAATGCAGGGAATTTTATCAATTTGGTATAATGTGTCTCAAAATGCTTAAACAACAACAAAAAAAATTTTTTAAAAGTTTCAGCAAACTCCAGTGTGGAGATCCTGTATCCTTAGTCCTACTAGAATAAAAAGACAAACAAAAAACTAGGAAAAGCACTTTGGGGACAAATATTCCTTTACAGCTTGTTCGTGTTCCTCCTCCAACATTTTGGTAGTGTTCACCTACAGCTGAGGTTGCGGGTATGATTTTGTCACTGTAGCTAGAAGCAGAAAGCCACCCAGCTGCTCAGTCTGTGTGTGCCAGGTCTGGTCTTCTCTGAGAGCCACAATACCCAGCAAAGAAGAGACCCCAAAGTACAGAAGAGCCAAACAGGATAAGGAAAGTGACAACTCCACATTTATGGTTTGTTGTAAAGATCAATCAATTTGGTGTCAGGACCTGCTCAGTTGGGAAAAAGGCTTCCCATTGTACCCCAAGTCATGTGAAATTTCCTGTAGGGGTTTGTAGCCAATGCGCCTATTGTTTAAGGAGCTGCCACTGCCAGCACATATTGTTTAGAGAGAGGAGAAGAGGTAAAGAAATAGAGCTAATATTTATTTAGCATAGTCTGCCTACCATATGCTTGTATCAAAATAACTCCATAATATAGAAATCCATCTTTTCAGCTTTTATAGAACAGGAAACAGAAATTTTCATCAATTTAAACTGTAAAGGAGAGCAGTAAAAGCAAATTTTCCCTGGCCTTAGAATTAGGCATTCCACTGCTTCCAGGCCAGTAGACACTTGCTGCATCCATCTTGCCCTTTCCAAGCCCTGCCGGCTGTCACCATTTCTGCAAAGGCTCTCTGAACTGTGACCTATAGCTCTTCTGACAAAGCTGCCAGCATAGTGCACTCTGTAAGAGTGTGTGTTTATTTGTCTTGCTCTAAGAGTGAGACTATAAGTTTCTTGAGGACATAATAGAAGCGTATCACTCCTCAAGCCTGAGTGGATCCTACATGTTTGGCAAATTCATCTACATATATAAGGAGGAGCCAACAGTATACACCACTCTCTCAAGAATTATATTTAATTAGAAATATATTTCATTAGTCTTATTGAATTAGGACTAAGAGCAGTAAGCTCTAAAAGGCATCTTTTGAGATGAGTGCATTAAGCAAAGAGGAGAATAGTAGCTTTCACAGTAGAGTATCCTATACTGTAATATTCATAGTGTTTATTAATTAATAATGTACATGTATGAGCAGATTCTAGTCTCCTACAATCTCACCTCTTTCTGGACATATTCTTGAAATAGGCTCAAGTGATTATTCCTTGAAGTTAGTTTTATTCAATATTTATGAACGAGATAGACACTGTTACTTGCACTTCTGTACCTATGACCTGTATTTTATTCTTACACTATTCTATGAGCCCACTACTGTTGCATTGTGGGTCTGGAGATGTGCACTGTGGTTGGGTATCATTGGCCAACATAAATGTGTTCAGACATTCAGAGAAGTGAGATGAGACCTAGGGGCTTGTTTAGTTCACTGGAGTGCAAACAATAAAATAGGGACAGAGCAGAGATGAGTTTCCAAGATGATGCCGTTGGCCAATGAACATGTTAAGCTTCCCTTCTCCTTGTTTTGGAGCAGCTGGGGAGATGGCTCAGTGGAATAGGTGCTTCCCTGGCAAGTGCAAGGGCCTGAGTTCAATCCCCAGTTCCACCAAAAGAAAAAAAGAATCATGTCCATGTTTTAGAGAAAACATCACATGCCTGCATCTGTGAACTCTGCTCTCTTTCCATGTAGCCACCCTTTGGGCATCATCGAACATGGATCTTTACTAGAGAATCAGAGCTTTACAAAAACACCTCTCGTTCTCTTGCTGTTTGGTGAGTGAAGCTCTGTCTCTCTCACAAATAGACAATATTGAGAAGACAGGTCATACTTATTTTATCTTTTCATAGTCAAAATATCTCAACAGGTGCTAAAGAAATGCCTATATTCAGAACCTACTTTGTGACTTCAGAGGGAATTATGATGTTGTATTTGAAACCCCAGGACACGTTACTATAGGAAATTGCAAACAACACTATTCTTAGGAGAAATTATAAAACCAGGTCAATGCCTGCTCCCACAGTCCCATTGGAAGACCAGACTGAATGCTGGACACGTGGTCAAGGTCAATTCGGATCTTATTATTCTGCTTCTGTGGTGATAATTATAACAAATGCAACATCTCTTATTTTCACAGTTTTTCACCTATGATCTCTGAATAGCATTAAGTAAGCATTTTGCCATGTTCTGTGAGACACTAAGTGTGCTCTCAGCCATACTCATGTTGATGGAAACATGAGCCATCAACCAACACATGCCCCATCCTTCTGTCTTCAGTACCAAAAATGACTTCACAGAATGCAAAGCTGGGCCCCATATGTCCAAACTGGTGACACCACTTTCAACAAAGACTATGTGTTTCAGAGACAAAGCAACTGAGAGAAACACAACAGAGACTGAAGTGACCAAAGAGATGTGTAGAAACTTCCCTGAAACCAATCAAAAGGACCAAGAATGGAAATAATATGTGTGAACTATGAAGAAGAGAGTAGGATCTAGATGTAGGTGTCGTGTCCATGTACCCCACCCTGCTACACGTTCCTCAGAAGAAAAGCGGGGCCACGGGTCAAATAACTTGATTCTATCTCCTTTGATGGTATGTATGCTAGCTGAACAAAAACCCTGAGAAATCTGCAATAAAAGCTGTTACAAAACTTTCTTTAATCCAGAGGCTTCCCAACATTTTAGCCACAGTTGCTTTTCTTCTCTATCTCTGGATCAGGGTTCTGTGGAGTATATTTTGAGAAATGCCTGTTTGACCTCAAGGGCAAGGAGAGAGAGGATGGTTTATACTTCTGCAGACAAAGAGACCTCCCAGAACTCTTATCAATATAAAAGATTATTTTGCAATGTCATCCTCAGGATCATTGAAAAATAAAAGAGCACACAGAGTGAAGTATCTGGAGAGGAATGCACTGAAGTCAGCAACTTGCTTTGAAATTACCAAAAAGAAGCAAATTAAATTTTTAAATATTTCTGAATGTTTGAAGATATTTTAGATTGAATATTTCAAAAAATGAGGACATAACCAATCAATGACTATGGCTTAGAAAGACTGAGGTGTTCAGCTGTCCATTGGCAACCCTGTCTCTTGACGATCTGCCAATGTTAGGCTGGATATAATGCTCATATGTATTTCTCATCTATTATTTGAACCAATACTAACTGGAATTTGGTGATCCTCATTTTGGTAATGAGACAACTAAGATGTGGCGAAGGTAAGCATCCTGACAACGCTCTCTTTTCATAAGCCATATTTATTTTACACTGTGTGTAGAAGGTTCCACAGTCCCCACACCCTTGATCTTCTTTCCCTCCTCACCCAGGTGATTTTGCAATATTCACTGAAAGTTTCCCCCATCAGCCACCCACACCTCTATACCCCATGCATAAAAGTAGAGGTGAGTTCTGTTCCTCAGAAAGAGCCAAGACATGCAGACAGTTGGAGGGGGAGACACATGTGAACTGTGGAAGAGGAGTAAAAGGGAGGGAGAGCCAAAAGCCTTCAGAGCAGCATTGGGAGGGAAGTAAGGGGAACAGTAGAGAAGGATTTTTTTTTAAATGCATTGGTGGTATATAAATGAAGCTTTCTTTAATAATCCTTGACAGATGCAGTATTAAAGTTACTTTTATTTCTTGGTTTCTGGGACTCTCTTTGAATGTGGTAGCATTCCATGCTATCTGTCAACAGAGGTGTCTGGGAAGCAGGTTTATTCTGTGAGTACACAAAGCTCCCAGAGAAACACATGCTGCACAAATCCACTGAGCCAAGACCAAGCAGCTTCCACCACCTGGAGAAGTGTGCAAAGCACCACTCAACGCTGGATGGGTGAAACCTGGTAAGCACAGGAGTGGTGTGGGTCTTGCACCACCTTCTTCCCCTCATGATATTTGAAGGCAGGTATGCTGTCTCACTCCTCTGCCCATCCACACCATGCTGTCACTCAGAATGGCCTCGAGAGCTTGCTCCTGGGCTTCCTAAAGTGGACATGAATGTGCTGCCCACTGCAATGCCACTTGAAATGTGACAGAAAACCTCTAAGTCTGGAGAATAGAGCCCAAGGTAGCCCACTGATTAAGAAAAGGGTGCAAGTTTTGGTTCCTGTAGCCCTGGTCTCCCAAAAGATAAGGGAGTCTTTAGTCCAAGAATGTATGATTGGCTGCTTAACACTTTCCTTCAGTACGTAAAATGCTTCACTGGAAGCCAACACCTACAGAGCCATTGATTTTCTTGGACCAGTCATACAACAGAGATTACCAGGTCTGATTTTTCCCCACAGCTGAGCGTGATGCTACTCAGATCAACTGCTTTACCAATTCTCCATCATATCGGATCAATTGTTTTTCTGGCTCTCTGGCATTTGTCACCCTATCTGAATCATTTAACCTTCCATAACCCAAAGTAGGCAAATAACCAACGTCCTGCAGGCTGCAAGCTCCTTGTTCCGATCTTGGTGACACATTATCAGAGTCTTCACACAAGGGCACCTAAACAAGAAACACAATGAGAATGTACTGAATAACACAGGGTATCTAAGGAAGTCAGAGAACTGTACTCAGAGGCTATACAGGTAAAGGAGGGGGAGGCCAGGGGAGGCTTGGGCAGACCCCAAAGCTGAATGCTAGATCCTACTGCTAGACACTGTACACCACTCCTGCTGCTCTTGTTTTTCCAGTCTCCACCCAGGGACTGAAAGACATCAGTGCTATCCTGTCTTTAGGAGACCTTGCTTTTTCCATTCAAAATAGGAAACTTTTCTGAATGAAAGAGTGCAAGAGTCACTTCCAGGTCCTTGTCTCCATCCAAGAAGTCAATATTTGTAATCTCAAAGTTACATTACTGGAATCCCATCAAGTTAATTCCAATCTATCACTTTCAATGCAACCCATGGCAAAAATAAAGACACTAAATTATATTTTTCAATTATTGAGGAGTCAAGGGGCTCTAAGTCCAGCAACAAAGATGGCTTTCTGGAACAAAGAGCACTCACCCAGGGCCACACCCAGATTTATTCAGTGGAAGAGTGTCTTGAGGAGGAATGACTAGAATTGTGGGAAGTAGGTGACTATTGTGAGCTGAGCTAGGTGAGTGGCCTACATTTACCTCTGCCATATGCAGAGAGGATATGTAGAGACAGTAATCTGCTTTATGCTATTGAGATAGTATCTAATGTTCTCGGGGGTCTGCTGCTTCAGCTTTGACATAGTCTTTCAAGCCCCAGGAAGTCATAGCCTCTGTCTCAAGGCTCGATCCCAACTGGTTCTTCGTCCTATCTCAACCTAGCTCACATTAAAGAGCAGCAGTTGTAGGTTAAACATGCATGCCATCTTCAAAGACTATTGCCAACACCTCAGCTAGACCAATATACATGGCTTAAGGCCAACTGAAAGGATAAAGAGAAGTCCTAGCCAGCTCTGTACATATCAATACAAAGAAATAGGATCAGGCTCTGTCAAAATGGAGACAGTCGCTCTTCTTTCGAGGAGAGCTGCTCAAGTGGTCCTCCACAAAAGAGATTAGATCATTTGCTGTGCTGGAAAGATTTCCCTGAAATCAGACTCTGAGATAGGAGTTAATGAGCAAGTGATATATTTTTAAAAGGTTTAATAACATGAGGTTTAATATGGGAAATATAGTATATGTCATAACAAATAAAATAATCTCATCCTTACTTGATTCTCGTATTTAGGAATAGAACACCATAGTAGAAAACTTTACAATTAGAGCATCTTGAGTGTAGATGTGACAGTAACTAGCTGACAAGCTGTATGTTCTTATTTTATCCAAGTGGTATTGCCAGGAAAAAGTGATGGCTCACACTTAAATTTGTATTGCTTATAAGCAACAAAATTGCTTTACAATTTTTTTTTCATTATTTACCTTATCACATGAATCATACATATACTAAAATTTGTCAGTTTTAATTAAAATTCTTTAATTGCATGAGACATGCATATACTAAAAGCAGTTATTTCCCTGGCACTCAGTTTTGGGGGGAAGTTCTGGGGAATCAATGCTGGGGCCCCTTGCATGCTAGTTTAGCATTCTACTGATAAGCAGCAGCCCCAGCCCTCTGCACCTTGAGGTGGGGGGGGTTAATAAATTGCCTCAGGCTACCTAGTACCATTGAGCTCAGGTCTGACACTCAAATTTAACTGGGCTTTCTCTAATTTATTTGCAAAGCCCAGCAACTCTGTGTCCAAAGTCCTTACCTTCCCTGATCTCCAAATTTCCATTACTATGAAATAGCTACCTCCTGATCAGTCCACAGGAGACACACTGTGAGTAATTGTGACTTCTAATTTTTGAGGGCAGTTTATTCCGGGAACCACATAGCAGTTTAAGAGGTGAGAATGGGCTCTTGGAAAGCACAGGAATAAAGGTGTTTTGATATTTCCTGTTTTCTGATACCTGGTCCAGCCCAACTGTTCCCTTATGAGAGGGAAATCTGTGAGATGCAGGAGGCACAGTGATTAACGCATTGTCTAGTTCCAGCTGACTGTCTCCCAGCCAGCCAGCCTGCACACGTCACTCCCTGCTCTGGGCTCTGCTAATGGCCTGCAGGAGGCCACTAATGGCTAGGCTGTGCAGCCCAGTGGGTATTTTCTTCCCTGTATCTCCCAGCCCCTTGCCTCTTCTGTCTACAACATTTAAAAAAAGAAGAATCACAGATCTGCTTTACTGAGCAGCTGCTTCCTCTGGGGTTTATTATCTTTCAGGCCCAAGTTTGTCTGGGGAAATCCAAGAAGAATGATGTTTAGACAATATAGGACATGATAATAACCACAGATCATTGAATATTTAAGCCTTAATAATAATGTTTGGCTAATTAATTTTCAGAATATTCCCATTATATTATTTCTAGGTGCTTGGGAAAGAATGAGATTTTGTCACATGCTTGATCTGAGATCGAAAGTGAAACCCTATCCCTTTTAGTAGCAGTTATAAAATGCTATTTTGTGGTCTCTTACTTGGCTTTCAGGGTAACTAGGGACAGAGTCCAGAGTACTATATCGATTCATGAAAACTCTTCTTGCTCAAGGTCAAAGAGATGGTCATCTGTTGAGCAGAGAGCCTCACCTCACTGATTCCATCCTGGGTGTCTCCTCTTCCCTTTGTCTACTGCTCTCTCTGGGCTGCAGAAGACTCAGAAATGTGTGCTTCTCTATCTCTGTGCCTACAGAAATATAGATATGAGACAAAAGCCTAATGTCTCAAGGGAGCAGGGAGCAATAGACAGAGCCCAGAGAGAGCTGCTGTCTCTCACTTGTAAATCCCAGAAAGTTTGGATTCAAGGCTGCAGATAACAGCTTCTCCTGCAGGCACCCTGTTCTTTGATCCCTAGCTTGGGGTGTTATCCGCTAAAATTTATGTAAACCTAGTGTTAAGCAAATGGTAGAAGATAGAGATAGTAGTTTGTGTTCACTGAAGTAATTATGCACATTCCTTAACCTACCTTTAGCCCTCAAAAAATGTGAGATGCTTCTGAGGCTGTGGGCTCCCTTTGAGACTAATCTCAGTGAGATCTCTGAGGTTATATTCACTGGGTTTTCTTGCCGTTTCTTTTGGCACTGTTGACTTGTAACACATACAGCATGCGCCTTTCTTTCCCATCTTGGTTTTGTCCTTGAAATGATACTGGTAGCAGGGAACACTGTAAAAATATGATTCAGGTTCTCCTAAGGAAATTAAATTCACAGCTATTAGAAGGGTCCCTGGTTAGGGATCATTCACTTTCTGTGGATACTGACCCACAGAGGAAGTGAAATTATACTCATTCACCCATAGCTCATAAATTCCTAGAGTCAGACGCAGAGATCGCATAAGCATGAAGACCACCCCTCAGATCTGTTGAGTAGTGTATGACTGTGCCATGGGGCTGATTTTGCCCTTGTGGGCACATCACACATGCATGGTGAGGACTAGCTTCCTGTGAGCCATTGATACCATACCCTCTTCTGTATGATCCAGGATTCTTCAATCTGGTGACTCTGGCTTATGTCTCTCCATCAGCTTAGATAGAACCTTCTAGAACTGTGCTACTGCCCTGAGACCTGATCTTACTTCCTTCCTCCGCGCCGTCTCAGGGGCCAGGCTGAAATCCTGCTCTGAAACCTCTCCCTTCCTACTCCCACA
Organism: Ctenomys sociabilis; assembly: GCA_004027165.1. NCBI lineage: Eukaryota > Metazoa > Chordata > Mammalia > Rodentia > Ctenomyidae > Ctenomys > Ctenomys sociabilis. The sequence continues at coordinate 20,444 of PVKA01007456.1, read as the reverse complement.
ACCTTCCCTCATTCCAGCGCGGGATTTTCTCTCATGCCCAACACTGTATTGGCACTTTCTTTTTGGAAGGCTCAAAGCTACACAAACAAAAAGCCCAGGAAACATCATGAGACAATGAGAAGAGGTAAAAGAGAAAAGGAAACCCATAGTCTTAGCAAGAAGCATCTGTTGGCAGCTTGACATTGGATCATGAGACATGGAGTACTATATAAACACACATCCCTCCCTGGGTGAAGGTCACCTCAGAAACAGTGACTGTTGTGCACTCCAGAGTTGACTGAAAAACCTAGTCAGGAGCAACCCTGAGAGTGGAGCAGGCAGTCCAAATTCAGAGCTCAAGCTCTTATTCACTGACCTGTGCAGCATTTGGAAGCTTAAAATGGAGCCCACCACCATGTCTGTCCATCCATTGCTATTCCTTTTGTCTCAAATTAGGAATAATTTGACAGTTAAAATCTTTCTTACTAAAATTAACTATATTAGTAAATTGGAAAGTCTCTCCAACTGGTTTACAAAAGACCATAGTCTCACAGTGTGATTTTGAGTAGACAACTCACCTCTCTTTACTTCAAGTTCTTCATAGATCAAAACAAAGATAAAAGCAAATCTTGCTCACCTTACAAGACTGTTCTGAGGACCTTTAGCAAGTGTGTTGAGGAAGGAACTCTGAGAAGTATTCAGTGCTAAAGCAGAGAGCATCCTGCTCCTTGTACAACCTTAACTTTTCTCCCCACTTCTGTGCTGCACTGTTACTGAAATAAATACATACATTGTCCCCGACCACCCCTCCACCTCCACCTCCACCATGTCGTGGGCATCCTCCTCTGGCTACAAAACTGATTTCTCAATCTAATCAGCACAGAATGTTTCCTTCCATGCCCACAGAGCTTACATAACAGTGATTTGTGGTTTTGCAATTCATCCCTCATTGATCAGTGTTCCTGAGTGTTCTGCACTTGTTTGACCTGGTCCAAGTGAGGTGGAAAGGCTTTGATACAGTGGAATGTCAGGACTCTCTCTTGACTGAACAGCCTTTTAACCTTGTCTTTCTATGAGCATCCTTCATTCTTAGTGGGTCATTCACACTTCTGAGATTCTTGTGAAAGTGAAGTTGTCTCTTGTAAGAAGGAAATGAAGATAAAATTATATGAGACTTCATATCACAGGTGTCCACATAGACCTTTCTGTACATCCCCACATCTATGTTCTTCTGGGTCCATTTTTCAAGTCACTGATGACTGAAATTCAGTGTTACTCATTCCATGTCAAGTAGATCTGACTCTCAATACTAGTCAGCCAAATACATAACAGTGGCTGTAATACACAGTAAGAGCACAATGACTAAGAATGTCCCTTATCCCTAAAGTAACATCACCTTTCAAATGTCACACAGTTCCAGAAAGTGTTCAAGGAAAGGAACACACGGTTCAATAGTTTTCTGAGGGAAGAGGCTGGTGTCGTCCTTGGTGGTACTGGTGTTGGCTCTCCCTCTGCTGGCCGTGGGTGACATTCACCCTTCTGGGTGATTCCAATGAGAGTTGGCCTCAGTCTGGGGCACAAGAATATGGAGTCAAAAGTGGGAGCCAGGGAACAAAGGAGATCCCAGTTCAGTTCGGAGTGTACATCCAAGAAAACCAAGGGCTGCGTATTGTGTTGGCGCCATTGTTTTCTATCCTTTTTTTTTTTTTTCTAATTGTGCTCCAGTTATTGAAAATGCTGAACCAATTATTTCTGAGTGTCTGTTCTGAACAGCCATCCTGACAACAATATGTGTAGGAGCCAGCACCATGCAATCCCTGCTCACTGCAAGGTTGGCCTTGTTGTTCAAGCGCAAAGGCCTGAGTTCAGTCCCCGGTTCTGAAAGAAAAAAAAAAAAAAGTTGGCCTTGTTCTGCATGGAGATTTGGAGGACAGCTCAAGCCACAGTAAAATGCATAGAGTAAAGGCAAGTGCTGTCTTTCCCAGGGGAGGGATTGCTTCCCAGCAGCCTGAGCTCTCTGAGCCTAAGTTTTCCCACCTATTAAACAGAGACATAAAGGCCTCCTACCCAACGGCATTGTTGTAAGGATTACATTGCTCACTAGGTGCTGAGTGGAAAGTGTAGTAACAAGAAAATGTAAAATCAACTAGGTATTAGCAATGGTATATGCTAACATAGAACTGGTATTTTATAGGCCTTTGTGTTATTTAAATTTCACAGCAATTCTTGCTTGTTACATGAAATTGAACCACTTAAAATTGCTCAAATTTGGTTAGTTTTGACCTGACAGAACCAGCAACTTTTCAAACAATTTAAGGTATCAGAATAATTAAAAGCCAGCCATGATCCACATGACCACAGCCAGAGCCACAAGTTGGGGCATACTCTCCTGACATCTTGAAAATACATAGAGAGCTGCTGCTAATGTGAAGTAGGAATGCAGTCCTCATGGGAACATGCATCTTAAAAACATAGCTTGAGTGCCAGGTATTGAAGAAGGTCCAAATGTTTGCCAGTGAATACCAGGCCAACAGACAGAGCTGACAGAGACAGGCACTGATGCTCGCTTTCCTTCAGCTTGAGGTAGGCTCAGAGAGTCCTGTTTCTATGGGAACTTCCTGACAGTGGTGGCCTGTCTCTGCACTCATCCCCTGGTGGGGATGGCGAGTTCAGCAGATCCACTTAGTCCTGACAGGAAGGGATTCGGTCTTGGCAAACAATTTTGCCAGCCCCTTAAGATGAGCTGAGGTGTTGCTTTGACTTTGTAATTTCCCAACCACTCTAGGTAATCAGGGTTTCTGCTAGAGCACAATTACTTATTGAAGTTTGCTGGTGCTCAACCCAACAGCCCTTTTGTTATCCCAAGTTTTTTGCCAACATAAATAACTCTGCTATTTTTAGGATGAAGAAGTGGCAACCAAGCTGCACACAGGCCTGCAAGGCTTAGCAATGCCTCCTGTGAGCTTTCTCAGTGTTCAGGGCTGCTTTCCCAATAAGGATAAGAACAGCCAGGGCTCATAAAAATCTGCTCTTTTAGTCCTCTGGCCCTGGCACTGACCAAACGCTTACTAATACAGGGACAATGTAACAACTGTGCTGTAATGTTTAAAGAGACCCTGTCCCCAGCACTCCATATTAAATAATTTGTGATTGGGCATGCAAAGGACACTGTGTTAGGGCTCTCACTGGCTGTGGGACCAGAGGAAATTACCCATCTCTCTGATCTGTCATTCCCCAAGAGAAAGCCTAAGGAAACTGGGTTTGGTGAGCTCTATGTTTCTCTCTGGGCTCTCTGTATTCATAATGGAAATCTCAGAGGGCAATGGATAATTGAACTCCTCATCCAATGGGCTGGCACATGAGGAGGACAGGAGCCAAGGCTCCTGTGGAATTTATTTTGTTCATGAAGATCAAAGTTCAAAGATATGGAGGCAGTGGGAAACAGGGGAAGAGAAGAAGAAAGCTGATAAAAGGACTGCTAGAAACCTGCACCGAGTCCCCAGGAGGAATGGGGTCACTGTGCATTGTAAGCATGCATAAATAAAATATAAAATTTGAGCAAAAAGAACATTAATGAGAGAATAAAATGTCAAACTATGTTGAAATGCATAGATATGCAAAGGACATGCATCCAGCATAGCTAAGGAACCCTACCCAGCAATGAATAAAAGTCAGAACAACCCAACAGAAAAGAGGAAAGCTATTTTAACCAGAAAAAAAGTATACAAATAGCTCAATAATTTGTGGGAAAGCTCTCAAGTTAGTAATGTAATATAAATTAAAGCTACAAAATAGACATGCAGACACATGTGTGTACACACACACACACACACACACACACACACACACACACACCAGAATAGCTAACATTAAAAAGACTAATATAGGAGCTGGGGATTTGGCTCAGTGGTAGAATGCTTGCCTAGCAAGCTGGAAGCCCTGGGTTTGGTCCTTGGCACCAAAAACAAAAAATAAACCTCTCCTGAAAAACAGTTCAACCAAAAAATACAGTAATCAAAAACAAACAAGGCAACTAAAAAGACTAATATGGACCAGAGTTGAAGGGGACATGGAGCAAATGGGACTCTTTTGTCTTATTCCTTGGAGCATGAAATGGAATAAGCATATGGGAAAATGTGTTCATATTGTCCATGAGAGCTGAAAATATACAAATAGTCTCTTATGACTTTATAACTTATGATTTTCCAATTGTGAGCCTGCAGCAAACCGTTCCCACATACTCGTTCTCTTTTCTTTTTTACTTTTAGTACAACAATCAGTAAATCAAGCCGGGCGTGGTGGCGCAGGCCTGTAATCCCAGCACTCGGGAGGCTGAGGCAGGAGGATTGTTGTGAGTTCGAGACCAGCCTAAGCTACAATGCGAGCTTAAGGCCAGCCTGAGCTGCATAGTGAGACCCTGCCTCAAAAAGACAAAAAAAAAAAAAAAAAACAATCAGTAAATCATGAGATATGCAATACTTTGATATAAAACATTGCATTCGATATCTTTGCCCAACGTGGGATCATGTGAGCACCCCGAACAGACTTAAGGCGGCTGAGACGCACCCTCCGTCCATCACATGCGCTTTCCACTAAGGTCGTTCCAACTTACAACGGGTTTATTGGGAGTCAACCCCACCGTAAATCAACAGCGTCTGTACGTATCTTATTATCCAGAAAATTCATTCTTTTCCTATGTGCTTCACAGAAATGCAAACATACCTACTTCAAAAAATGTAGAATAAAGCAGCGCTATTCAAAAGTAGCTGGACCAGCAGAAATCCACAGTACAATTATCCAAGTCGTCCTGCATATTTTAAAATTTTTGTCTTTTTTCATTTTCCTTCTTGGTCTGTTTTTAATTTATTATTACTTTTTTCTTTCCTTTTCCAATTTTGCACGCATATATCTGATATCTGAACAATTAGGTTGAAGACAACAATATGCAATATAACAAATTGTTGAATTCATGTTATTTTGCTTAGTGAAATTCTGTATCATTCCTAATTTTTATTGCTATTTGTATTCTCTTTTTAAAAAGCAGCTAAAACGTGAAAGCAATTCAAAATTCCGTCAACAGATGAATAATAAATAAATGTTGTGTATTTGGGCATTGGAATTCAAAACAGCAAAGAGAATGAACTGTAGTAAATAGCCCAGATAAATTTCAAAATATTGTTTCATAAGAGAAACTAGATACAAAAGAGTATGTCACACTATTTTGCTTAGCTCAAGTTCACAGATAGGCAAAAGTAATGTCTCCTGTTGGAAGCCAGGGTGGTGTCCCCTTGAGGAACCCATTGTGACAAAGGAAACACAAAAGTCTTCCAGGATGCTAGTAATGGTCTGTTTTTAATCTGGGCATTAGTTATAAAGATGTTTTTGGTTTGAGAAAATTCATCCAGCTCTATATTTATGATATGTATGATTTGAGGGTTATACTTTATACATCAATGAAAGAATTTTAAGTAAAAATAAGATGTATGAAATTTATGACAGAGTTGTCATTGTTCCCCTGACCTCAGTCCCACAGGCTTTCCTCCTCACAATAGCCACCGCTATTGACCACCCTTTTTCCCACATTACGCACCATTTAAAACTGTGCTCCTTTTCCTTGCTTATCTGTTTCGCTGACTGAGATCTTACACTGCCAACTCAACCAACTGCATTGTGAGTTCTAGAACATGGAAAATATGGCTTTAGTACTAGACTCAGGAAGAAAATAGGGAACACAAACTTTGCTGATCTACCCAGCAGTTAGAGCATGAGTATCTCCCTATACTGTCACAGCTGCTCTCCCTGGTCCTTTCACTTTTCCCACATGTTCAGAAACCTTTCAACCCTGCCTAGGCCCATTTGCGAGAGCTAGTGTGTAGCCTGACCCTTTCTTATCACTCTGCCTTCATTGGTTCAGGCATCCAGAAATTGAGCAGATGATCCATTTTAATACCATGCTGCATCCCAGCGATGTCGAGTAATGACACAGAGTCCCTGGCCCTAGGTTCTCCCTAACAGTCAAGGAGTACATGCACATACTTGGAAAGCGTCTCACTCATTCATTAAGCAAATGAGAATAAAGGAGACAGGTGCACAGCCCAGCTATGCTTGCCACGAAAGTCCTCCCAGAGGGAAAGGCTTTCTAAAGCTGACACTGGAAGGCTGAGTACAATTTCCCAAATCAAGAAGATGCAAATTCTCTTTAGCAAAATAAACAACAAACGGAAAATCAAAGAATTATGGAATAGCACCGTGTGTGTGTGTGTGTGTGTGTGTGTGTGTGTGTGTGTGTGTATGTGTGTGTGTGTGTCTTGGAGCCTGGAAGTTGAATCAGTTGATAGTTCTGGATTCTAAGTAGAGGATCAGAGAATGCCAAATGTGTAGCAATAGCATACAAAACTAGAGACGTATGTAAGAGCCGAATCTCAAGGGCCTTGAAGGCTAACTGTAAGCTCTTGGATCTTATAATGTGGAATAGGGATAAGAAAAACTCAAGTCAGGAGATCCCTTATGACTTGTTGTTTTCTTTATAAAATTGTATTGGAACACAGCCACATCTGCTCACTTATGTCCTACCTACAGATCATGTTGCCGAATGACAAAGTTGAATAGTTGTTGTGGTTGACAACCCCCAATCTAGAGAGGCTCTAAACTTAGGGTCAGGATGACCCAGTGCATGGAGAAAAGCTACCCTGTAAGACTCAACCCATGCTTGGAAAAGAGATAATTCATTTTGCTGAAGTGATACAGAAGCAACGTTGAGGGCTTCTCCAGTTGAGTACTGTTCCTTTTGAGCTTGGAACTACGCATAACCCTTCTCTGGATTGGTGAAGATTCAGTAACATAAATCTACATCTTTGAACACAGCTGGATCTCAAGGGAGTGGGCAAGAACTGAAGCAAGAGGCACCAGTGCCACGGACGTGGGCAGTTGTTCCCAGAATATAGACCTAGAATGGGGCAACTAAAGCAATAGTATCTTCTCAGCATTAAAGTTTGGAAAACAACTGGTAGAAAATCCCAAGTATCTGGTAAATACAATACAAATGTGTTTTTTACTTCAGCCTAAATTAAATAAAATTATCACACCATGTACACTGAATACCACAGAGAGAGAGACAGACAGACAGACAGACAGACACAAATTGAGTTCCTTCACAGACACACTAAGCAGATATCAGATATGTCACTGTAGTACACGACTCCTTTCCTGGAACAGGTATGGGGAAGAAGCCATTACTCCAACGCAGTGCTCTTTATATGAAATATGAAAGCAAGAGGAAGTTGTCCTGCCCCTCACAGGCTAGCATTCTCTTCCATTGAAGAACAATGCTTCTTTTAGTAATGCACTGATGTAAAACTATTGTGAGATTATCTCTTTGGGACAATTGGCCCAGACTTTGTCCAATGGAAACAAACAATTAAGAATCATCTTATAAGGAATTAAGGTTACTACTATCAGTTATTCTGCAAAGATGTCAATGTTTAGAAAAGAAACAAAGTCAAGCATTGTCTCAAGCTAGGTATGGAGCAATTGTGTCCAAATCCTGAAGTGGGAAGATGTGACACTAGCAGTCAGGTGAAGGATCAGGAATATGAGAAAAATGCCTTGAGCCAGGTGTACTAGTAAAGGTCCCTAGGAGATTGGGATTGTTGAATCAGTTGCAGAGGCTCTCACCACCCTTCATAACTCCTAAAACTCCAGTGAAAACCTGCCTGCTGCCCAAGCTAGGTCATCTAGGTTTATCTGTGGGCCCATCCTATGCTGCAGATGTAGAGTGTTACGGTTTAGAGCTGGACTGTCATCCCAATGCGTAATGTGTTCAGAAGTGGGGTTTGGGGTTGTGAGATCTTTATTCATCCACTAATGGGGTCAGTATCTGCATGTGGCATCAGGAGGTAGGGCCGGATTGGAAGGGGGAATGACCTGGAGAGATGCACCTCCCTCCCCGGCTCCTCCTTCTCTCTCTCTACTTCCTTTCTGCCATGACCTGAGCAGCCTTCCTCAGCGAGGCCCTTCCACCTGCAATTTCTGCCTTGGAGCCAGCCATGAGCCTAGGTAAATCCCTCCTCCTTTATGACTCACGTGTCAGTGATGGTATCTCTGCACTGAGAAAGTGATAAGGCAGAAGGGGAATGGAATAACAAGCCGACATGCTCTGAGGTTAGGACGGTTGCAGAGGTAGCTACTGGTGAGCTTTTCCTGCAAACATAGCCATCCCACCAGGCGTTAAGGAGAGTACATTCTTCCTGCAAAAGAATCAGACAAGTCCACACCCCTGAGAACCCCAGCCTCTCAGATGCAGCTGGACACCTCAGAGAGGGCCACCTCCTTAAAATCACATCAGTGGGGCTCAGACCCTCATGATTTATGTACCACAGGTAAAAACAGTATCTGTTTTGTGGTGGTGCAACCGATTGGCCAGCTTATAAGAAATGACTATTCCGTGCACAGGACCTTTTGCTGTTTCCATTGTTGTATTATTATGACCCCGGTCTCTTGGCTTCCATTTTTCTTGAGCATCTGATTGATAGTCCTAGTGCCTTTAAAACTATTTGGGGAAGCAGGCTGGCATGCAGAGAGTCTCCCAGAGCCATGCCTGGGAGATGCCTGCTTTTTAGCCTCCCCAGCCACCGCATGCTGGATCACACACTTGCACCTGCAATGTGCCATGGACTTTGTTCACTGTACACTGACCAGGATCACCACGCTCACCATCCAGTCTCAGGAGGACAATCTGTGCAGCCTGGTTTTGGACAGAAATGACCTTACAATAGAAAAATGAACAAGAGGTAAAATATACCCTTGGAGAATGACAAACTTACAAAGGATTGCCAATGGAAATCTCTGCCTATTGCTCTGAGCAAAGTCAAGAGGTTGCTATAGAGACTTCTTTGAAGATATCTACAACCCTTTGGCTCTTCAGCGGTTCATTCCTGAACAACTTCTGGAAAGCTACACCTGATCCCTTTAGTCAGTGCCAGGCTATCCCCTGCAAAGTAGTTCTTCCCTTCCAGGACAACTGCTTCTGTTGAACTCACCAATACTGCAGAAGTATCTGTCCCTAAAGAACTGGTGGCACTTTGGAGTGCTATTCATGAGGGAGAAACACCTGACCCAGAAGACCCAAGCTGGAAAATATGCAAATTCAACCAAAAGTGCTGATTCCTTGCTACCTGATTACTGTAGTGTTGGAGCTTTAGAAAGCAGAAAAACTGGCCTAAGAACTGGGATGTGGTCTGAGAAAGAGCAAATAGAAAAATCTGCTTACTGATTTCTGAGATTGAGTCCATGCTTAAAATCTCAGAGGATCTGGGAGGTCCTGATGTGTGGGGACAATATGACTGTTGGGCATGCCCCTGCCACCCTCCTTCCCTTACGGTGGCATGGAAAGCCCTTACTGTAACTCCTACTCTGTTGGCAGGTGACAAGTCATTGTCCATTGTTATTGCACATGAAATATCTCATAGTTAGACAGAAAGTCTAGTGACCAACAAAACTTGGGCTTATTTTTGGTTAAATGAAGGATATACTGTGTGTTTGGAATGCCACATTTGTGGACAATGTTTTGGTGAAAAATTCAGACATTTTCATGCTCTGGGAGGATAGAAAGAACTGCGGAATATGATAAAAACAAAAAAACTTTTGGGGAGACACATCCTTTCACCAAACTCGTGGTGGATCTGACAGATGTAGTCTCTGATGTAGCCTATTTCTCAGTACCCTATGAAAAAGGCTTTGTTTGACTTTTGACCTTGAACAACTCCTTTAAGAATCCTTGGGGGATCAGAGGTTTTCCAAGGATTCTTGAAGGCTTATATGGAGAAATTTTCCTACAAGAGCATTGCCACTGATGACTGTAACAATTTCCTATATTCACACTTTAAAAATAAGGTTATATTCTCAACCAGGTTGATTAGAATACCTGACTCCACTCCCTGGGGCTGCCTCTCATCAAGCCAAATTATGATATGACTCTGACAAATGCTTGCACTGTCCTAAATCAAAGATGGGTTACTGCCAAAGAAGAGAACATAAACACATTCAGCGCCACCGACTTGAAAGGTCTCTCCTCTCATCAAGTGAATGAGTTTCTAGCACAGGTACTCCAGCAAGCTCCTCTTCTATTAGGGCCCATAAAGCAGATGCAAAAGGTGTACAACTCCAGTGATGAGAACAATTCTGGAATCCAATTCAGATGGTTACTTCTCTGCACTCAATCCAAGTGGGAGGAAGCAATTCCTTTGGCTCTAAAAATGGCCGCTGAACAAGGAAGAATAAAACTTATATGCCCTTTATTCAAGGACCTAGCCACATTCAACAAATCCTATGACCATGCTGTCTGCACCTACCATGCCACAAGGCCAGCATGCATCCTGTGACTGCGATGCTCATGGGGAAGGACTTAAAGGTGGATTAAGGCCTTGTAGTGTGCTGATTTCAAAAATCTGTTTTTCAAAGTGAAATAATAAAGAAATATAAAACCTCAACTCACATTGTAATTAAAAATGTCTTTATAGTTCAAAAAAACTATTTAGGGATCACCCTTCAGGCACTTGGCCAGGCTTTGTAGAGAGGGAGGTGTCCAACTTATGCTTGATGTACAATAAAGATTCGATTTATGGACAAAAGAAAACAGCTCTACAAAATGCTGCCCAAAATCCCTAGAAGCTCAGCCAGCTAGGGAGAGTTCTGGAGAGGAGGAAGTCAAGAGGCAGGAGAGAGGAAAAGGCAGGACACTCATGCAAGATAGTCTTGTAGACGATTAAATTGGATATATTGCTAGGAACCGTATAAAAAGTGCAGAGCAGCCCTCTCTCTCCAGGGCCATCTCCAAAGCTGCAATAAATTCTCCACAGCAGAATCTCAGTCAAGTCCAGCAAATAATCTTCCACTGTCAGGAAGAGTAATGCTCTGTGGGCTACTTTCTTTTCCTGTCTAAGGGAAAGGAGGAAAAATGGAATGTGACTTGCCAAAGCTGCTTTGAAAGGCTCGGCTTGCTCTCCTATGGGATCGTTTTTATCAGGATCATGAAAATTGATGTTTTGAGGAAGCCCTCTTTGGCCAGTTCTTTCCAACCACATGTTCCCCACAAACTGGAAGTAAGAGGACCTAGAATTAGGTAAAATGAAACCCAAGCCTTCACTCTGCCAGTTAGGACCCATGCTACTGTGGGCCAGGTACTTCCATAACTGAGCTCCTGTCATGTCACCTGTAAGTGAGAGCAAGCATAACAATCAGCTTCTCAGCCTAGATAAGAAGGACAGGTAGAGAAGGTACGTTACATGCTTAAAACATCTACATTACATGCTATGTAAAAACTCAATAACTGTTATTTGCAATGATAACTTTCTCTTGTTATTCTCAAACATCTTCTGACACAGCACCTTTTAAATCTTTGGTTTTGACACAAGGCCTCCATAAGTCAGATCAGGCTGGGCTCAAACTTGAGATCTTTCTGCCTCAGCCTCCTGAAATGCTGGGATTACAGATATGCACCACTGCACCCTGTTGAATGCCACATTTTAAACATTGTGTTTTCCTTAGTGTCAGAGCTCAGTCATAAATGTTCCATCATGTGTTGGAGGCCACTGAAGAAAGCAAATTTGAGAAGGAGAAATCAACTGAGCTTTACTGTGCTTTTTCCCTGGTGTTTTACCCTAAGAAATTCTGGGGTGTGTGTGTGTGTGTGTGTGTGTGTGTGTGTGTGTGTGTGTGTGTCCTTCCCATTTTATACAAATTCCATTCTAATTCAATTACACACAAATATCTTTGAAGAACTACTTTATCATCCCTATCAGCACATACATTTCCCAAATCACTACCAATTGTAAGATAAAGTGCCTTTCATGACAACATTACTTCTTTCCACCATTCCCATTTCTCTGCTCCTCCCACTCAGACACAGTTCTGGAAAGTAAAATCTGCCCTTGGTCTCCTCCTCTTCTCCTCACTGAACTTTGTCCCCCGTACAACTTCCTGTCACCAGCATGGACACTGCGCTCCTCATGGCTAGCCATGTCCCTGGGCTACGGAGCTCTCCTGCCACTTAACCCCCTGCAGCAGCCTTCTCCAGCTCTAACCTCTGCCCTGCTCACATACCACCATCACTTCCCCAGTCTGCTTGCTGATGCTGCTCAACTTCCAACCACCTAGCTAGCTTGCCCTTGTCTGCGTTTTCTTTTCTGATCCTTTCCTGCAGCCTGGAAATGCTCCAGAACATTTCCCAGCCTCCTGCCCCTCTCAACTCATGCTCTCCTAGGCTATGTCATCCAGTCCAGAGTCTTAAAATCTCATCCATACCACTGAAGAGTCCTAGCATTACTGTATGCATTAGCCTCTTTCTGTGATTTATAGATTAACTTCAATAATATGCCATCTCTTCTTTGCTATCTATTGTTATTAGTGAAGCAGGCATAAATTGTTCTTAGTGAAGCAGTTCTTAGTGACTGTCAGACCTCACTGCAGATGATCAGAGTTCTGTAGGACCTAGTTCCTGTCTTCCTTTCCACGTTTGGACTCCCAAGTATATGCTGACCCCACTTACCTGTAATGCACAAAGGGCTCTCCTGCCATTCATTATGCTAGTCTGAACCTGCACATTTTCTCATGCATCTCCCTTGGTATTTTCTCCTTTTTTTTTCCATCTTATATGATTCATAAAGACACAACTCGGACCCTCTGTAGATCCTCATTGCTGCTCTTAGTATCTTAGTCATCTGTCAAGTGCTGGTTTGCTCTGACTTGCATTGCATTTCCACCTTGCATTCTCTTTCACTCATCAAGACTTCAACATGTAAAAATAAGGACTGGAGTTCTTGGCCCATGTGGTCCCAGAACTTAGTGTCAGCTGCAGCAACTATCATTTACTGAGAGCTAACAGTGCAAAAGGTAGAGTTTCGAGTAACATGAACTCTCAACTTAGAAACTCAGCTCATTCATGAGAGCTGCTTATAACACAAATTGGTTATAAGTCAAGACTACTTTTCCCATAAGAAATAATGGAAGTACTCATGATGCATTCCATCCCTTAACTACCCTTTTCATAACAAAGGGGTTATATAATGTGTATAATTCACCAGAAATTTCAATAGCATTCCTAGTGTATTCAGCAAAATGTTATAAAAATGTGCCTGGTTTACCAGAAGCAACAATTTTGTCCTGTGCTCACCATTCAACAACTTTGGCTTGCGGGATGGGAGGATGAAATGATTACTGTTTTGAAGGAGAGTCCTAACCCATGAGAACATCAAAAATCTGCTTTCTTTTCCCCCTTGGGTGAGTCTGCAACCCACTGGGACTTTCTTCTGCCCCACTAGGTCTCAATCTCTTCAAAACTAAAGACTGGCCTAAGGCTACCCATGTCTGTCTTTTCTTTAGCACTGCTCTGCAGTATGGCATGATATTGTCCTTAAGTAACTGAACACCAACACTTGGCTTTTTCTCTGTCTGAGGGGGTTTTCTCTGCAGATGTTTGTAGCTCTGCCAGTTTTTTTCAGGATGTTTTTATCCAAACTAATTCCTTGCTCTGATGGTTGATACTTTCCCTCCTTCTCAGAAAGATCCTCCTCTCCCTCCTCTGTTGCTCAGCCAGAAGCTGCTGAAGTCCCTCCGAAGACAATTCCACTGGGTCTTCCTCCATAGTTCCTCACCATCTCCACCGTCTCCCTGTAGTCCTATACTCTGCTACAGTGACCATAGCATGAACCACAAGGTCAATTGGAGGCCAAGGCTTCTCTACATATCCTTCAAAGTCTCTTCCCTGAATAACTTTATGCCACACTTTCTTCCAGGCAGATCTTAGTGTTCTTAGCCAGACATTGATCAAGGATTTCTCAATCCCATGCAATACTGTTTGCTGTAATGCTCCTTCAAGAGTCTTTCAGGGTCATCTTCTGCCACCTTTTCAGGATCCTTTTCACCCCGCTCTCTTAGCCCTTCCATCCAGCACAAGCTCAGCCCCGCCAAGTGTGGAGGTGAGCTCCTTTGCTTCCCTGTGCTGATAAGTTCTCTTCTGATAGAGACCAGGCTACACCTGAGCGAGTCCTTCTTCAGCATGCTTGGGACCCTTCCTGCCCTGTTCTCTCACTCTCTTGAGAAACCTTCACCCCTCCCATCCAGCCCAAGCCCAGGCCCAGTTCATGTGTGGGAGAGCTTCTGCACTTCTCTGTGTCTGCTAGGCCAGAAGTACAGCAGAGGGGTACCACAGGATTACTATAGTGCCAGGGAGGCACAACAGGTTCACTTGCAAGGGCTATAGCAGAAAGGAGATGAATACAACAGCTAGACACAAGCCAGGTGCAACTGAGTAAACTCACACTTAATAGATCTGCCCCTGAATTTCATTAGGTGAATTTCATAACTGCACCAAAGCACTACACCAAAGGTCAGAGGTCAGAGCTATATGAAAGAGAAGGAGCAAAATACAATCTCAGGCCTCGAGCCCACCCAGAACAAGTGCAGAAGACACTAGCTCAGCTGAAATATATGAATTAATAGCATCAGAAGGAAAGGAACAACAACAGAAAGTTATAGAGGAACTCAGAGCAGAATTAATTTCTGGAACAAAAAAAGAAATCTATGAAATAATATCATCTGGGTAAAGAATCAAATACAGAAACATTTAGAAGAAACCCAATGCCTACCGACAACAAGTGCAGAGGACCCTAGCTCAGCTGAAATCTACGAAATAATAGCATGGAAAGTAAATAAGCAACAGCAGAGAGATATACAGGAACTCAGAGCAGAATTAATTTGTGCAACAAAAAAAGAAATCTCTGAATGCATAGCATTGGAAGAAAAAATAAAATGCAGAAATATACAGAGGAATCTGAATCAGAAAAAAGACTGCAGTAAAATAATTAATAGCTGCCTCTAAAGAAGAAATTGATAAAAAAAAAAAAGAGGAGATTAGAAAAACGACAGATTCCTTGAATGAGCAATACAAAAAAAAAAAAAAAATCAAATGAAGCAGAGTCAAAGAGATATAGAGGAACTTAAAATCTCAAACACAAGCCTGCAAAACCATTTAAGTGAAAGTGAAGACAGGGTTTCAGATTTTGAAAATGCTGGTACAGGTAGTGAAAAGGAAAGAAAAGATCTCTGAAAGACAACTAGGATGCAGGAAGAAATAATTCATCACCTACAAAACAATGCAAAGATGAACAATGTGAGAATAATAAGCATCAGTGAGAAACATGGAGTCAATACAAATGATATAAAAAGAATATGGGCAGAAGTATCAGAAAACTTCCCAAATATGAGAAAAAAATCTGATATTCAGGTAATGAAAGCATGCAGAATACCAAATAACTTCAACCCAATTAAAAGCACACCAAGGTATAATAGTCAAGTCGAAGAAATCAAGCACAAGAATAATATACTAACAGCCACTAGAGAAAAGAAGCAGATCGCAATCAAAGGAAAACCCATCAGAATTATGGTCAAATTTTTTTCACAAACCAGGAAGGCAAGAAGAGCATGGAGCACAGTACTTCAAGTCCTCTATGAAAACAAATTCCAGCCCAGAATAATATACCCTAAAAAACTCTCTTTCAGGTTTGATGGAGAAGTGAAATACTCCCATGACAAAGAACAACTGAAGAATTTCATGATGACAAAACCAACACTACAGAGACTACTAAAAGATGTTCTAGAGAGGGACCAAAATGATCAGAACTCCACCAATGAGAAGAGAAGGAACCCACTAAATAGGGGAAATAATTCAACACAGGACAAAAAGAAGTAAACAACACCACATAAACAACATGTCAATCGTAAGTCCACATGTCTCAATTATAACCATCAATGTAAATGGACTCAATTCACCAAGTAAGAGAAGAAGACTGGCACAGTGGATTAGGAAACAAAATCCAAAAATATGTTTTATACAAGAAACACTCTTAACTCAAAAAGAAATTCATAGGCAGAAAGTCAAAGGATGGAAAATAATACTACATGACCTGCCACCTCACAAAAAAGCAGGAGTATTAATCCTATTCTCAGAAAGTCTCAACTTCAAACCAAGAATGATTAATCGAAATAAAAAAGGCCACTATATACTGGTTAGGGGAAAAATTCAAAGGAATTTTTGAGGTAGCATACATTTGTGAGGTAACACTCATAAATATGTATGCACCAAACATGGGAGCACCGAGCTATGTAAGATAAATCTTAACGGACATGAAAAATCTAATGTCCAATAAAACAATCTTAACAGCAGACCTTAACACCCTTTATCCCAAAAAGATAGATGAAGCAGACAAAAAATTAGCAAAGAAGTAGCACAACTGAACCAGCGCTTGGAACAAATGGACCTGGTGGACATATACAGAGTGTTCCAACCAATCACAGCTGAATGCACATCTTTTTCAGCTGCACATAGGTCATTTTCTAAAATAGACAACATACTAATTTATAGATCATGCTTAAGTATGTGCAAAAAAACAGAAATTGTCCCATGAATATTATCTGACAATGAAATTGGAAATAAACAACAAAAGAAACCAAAAAACCCCCATAAATACATGGAAATTAAGCAACACCCTACTCAGAAATCAATGGGTCACAGATTAAATTAAACAAGAAATACAACAGTATCTACAAGGAATGAAAACTCAACCACAGCTTCTCAGAATTTATGGGATTCAATGAAAGCAGTTCTCAGAGATAAATTCATAGCTGTGAACACACACACACTAGGGAAGCAGAACAAAAACAAATAATCACACTAATGCTTCACATCCAACATCAAGAAAGGAAAGAACAAACCAAACCCAGAGCCCAAAGATGGGAAGAAATAATAAAGATTAGAGCAGAAATTAATTCAGTTGAGATAAAGAAAACAATTCAAAGAATTAACGAATTAAAAAGCTGGTTCTTTGAAAGAATGAATAAAGTCAATAAGCCCCTAGCTAACCTCATCAAAAATAGGAAAGAAAAAATTCAAATACAAGCAATAAGCAATGAAAGGGTATAATCAGTACAGACCCACAGGAAATTCAGAAGATTATTAATAGCTACTATGAGAATCTTTATGCTCACAGAATAGAAGACACAGATGAAATGGACAGATTCCTAGAGAGGCACAGACTACCAAAACTGAATCAAGAAGATACAGCAACTTTCAATAACCCAATAACAGCCAATGAAATACAAAATGTAATAAAAAGCCTGCTGACAAAGAAAAGTCCAGGTCCTGATGGATTCACAGCTGAATTCTACAAGAAATTTGCAGAGGATATAATCCCTACAATCCTCAAACTCTTCAATGAAATTGAAAAGGAAGCACTCCTCCCAAAATCATTCCAGGAGGCAAGTATTATACTGATTCCAAAATCAGGGAAAGACATGACTGAATAAGAGAACTACAGGCCAATCTCCTTCATGAACATAGACGTAAAAATCCTTAATAAAATCCTAGCAAATAGAATACAGCAAACCATCAAGAAGATCATACACCATGACAAGGTAGTATTCATCCCAGGGATGCAAGGATGGTTCAATATCTGAAAATCTATAAATCTAATACACTATATCAATATAGTGAAATCAAAACCACATGATCATCTCAATTGATGCAGAAAAGGCTTTTGACAAAGTCCAACACTCATTCATGTTCAAGGTCCTACAGAAAATTGGAATAGAAGGCCTCTACTTCAATTTGATGAAAGCCATCTATGACAACCCAATGGCTAATATAATTCTAAATGGGGAAAAACAGAAATCCTTTACTCTCAGATCTGGTACAAGAAAAGGATGACCTCTATCACCCCTGCTCTTCAATTTAGTTCTGGAATCATTAGCTAGAGCCATTAGACAAGAGGGAGAAATAAAAGGAATAAGAATAGGTAAAGAAGAAGTTAAATTATTACTATTTGCAGATGACATGATACTTTACTTGGAAGATCCAAAAAACTCCACCATGAAACTACTAGAATTAATACACAAATTCAGTAGCACTGCAGGATACAAAGTCATTACCCAAAAGTCAAGAGCATTCCTCCACACAGATAACAAGTACACTGAGGGGGAAATTCGAGAAACAATTCCTTTTACAATAGCACCCAAGGAAACAAAAATCCAGGAATTCATCTAACTAAAGAAGTCAAAGATCTTTTGAAGGAAAATTACAGTACTCTGAACAAAAAAGAGATCGTAGAGGATTTCAGATAATGGAAAGATAGTCCATGCTCCTGGATAGGAAGAACCAACATTGTGAAAATAGCCATACTCCCAAAATTGCTGTAGAGATTTAATGCAATTTTTATCAAACTACCACTATCATACATTCCACACCTATAGAAATCATTCCTAAAATTTATTTGGAACCAGAAAAGACCTAGAATAGCAAAGGCAATCCTGGCCAACAAAGACAAGGCAGGAGACATTACAATCACTGACTTGAAATTATACTACAAAGCTACTGTAATAAAATCAGCATGGTATTAGCAACGAAATAGACCTGAAGCTCAATAGAATTGATTAGAAGATGCAGAGGCCTCTACAAACACACTCAGTCATATGATTTTTGACAAAGGAGTCAAACATGCATACTGGAAAAAGATAGCCTCTTTATCAAATGGTGCTGGAAAAACTGGATCTCTATATGCTGAAAACTAAAACTTGACCCAGGACTATCACCATGCACTAAGTTCAAGTCAAAATGTATTAAAGATCTAAACATTAAAACAGAAACACTAAATCTCCTGGAAGACAAAGTAGAAGGAACACCTCAACACATAGGTGTAGGCAACGTGTTCATAAACAAAAATGAAATCACATGGGTGATTCACACTTGAAATCACTAACAACTGGGACCTCCTCTAATTGAGAATTGTTTGCATGTCAAAAGAAATTACCAACAAAGTAAAAAGACAACCCACAAATTTCAAAAAAAAAAATCTTAACTAATAAGCATTCAAACAATGATCTTCGCTCTAGAATTTATAAAGAACTAAAAAACATTAGGGCCCTTAAATTTAAAGACTAATCTAGAAATGGGCATCTGAGATGAACACACACTTCTCAGAGGATAAGATTAAAGAAGCAAATAAATATATGAAGAAAAGCTCCACATCACTAGCTGTCTGTGAAATGCAAATTAAAACAACACTGAAATATGATCTCACCCCACAAAGAATGGCTATCATAAAGAAATCAACCAACAATGAATGTTGGAGAGGATGTGAGAAAAAGGGAATCCTCCATTGCTGGTGGGAATGTACACTGGTGCAACCATTATGGAAATCAGTATGGAGACTCCTTAAAAAACTAAGACTGGAAATCCCATACAAGCCGGATAAACCCCTACTGGGAATTTTCCCAGAGGAACTGAAAATGTCATATTGTAGTGACATATGTGTACCTATGTTTGTAACAGCACAATTTGTGATAGCCAAATCTTGGAAACAACCAAGGTGCCCATCACATGAGGAATTGTTGAAAACAATGTGGCATTTTTATGCAATAGAATATTACTCAGATATGAAGAATGATAAGCTCAAAGCATTTAAATTTAAATGGATGCCACTTGAAGACATACTCATAAGTGAAATAAACCAGACCCACATGTGTAAATATCATATAGTCTCCCTAGTATAAGAATTCAAAAGAAGAAATACAAATAGCAAGGTATAACACAATTAAAAAGAAAGCAACAACTTGAGGACTGGACAATGAGGAGAGGGCATGGAGAAAAGCTGGGAAACATGACAGAGGAAAGCCATACACTTATCTGCACAAGATGGGTAAGGCAATGATCCTGAAAAACATTAACAGGTTTTTGAAACTAACAGTTAATTGGTAGGATTCTAACCCTGACTAACTAAACATGTTCATTCCTTTGAACAAAGAAACTGCCCTGAAGATAGTAGTGTGTAATGGTAGGGTGATGCTTGGAAAGCCTGTCATTCTGGCCTTCTAAATGCATACTTCTTGTCATGACGTACCAATTATTACCATACTATTTCTCAAGCAAAAGTTTGTTTACTTTTTTTTTTTGTTTTTTTTTTTTAAATAAAGGGTAATAACTGAAAAAAAGACATAGGAAAAAATGTCACAGGACTGCCCTGCTACAATGCTGTATATGGTTAGATGTCTAAATTGCTGTGTAAAAATATGTAATTATTTATTCATATTCTTTAAATATTTTTCATATTCTAAATTCTTCTCTCCATATTCTTAGAGTTTACTCTAAACTATTCCATTGGCATCTATAAGTTTACATGTTAAACTTAGAGTTTAACATGTCAATACTTGATGGAAAATACCTGTTCTGTGTTATGCCTAAGATATTTGATACTCAGACAGATAGTGAAGTTACACCCAAGTTCATAAGTTGTAGGGTAATAAGCTATTCTTCTGGAGGGTTAACAACTTAAGTTTGCAGATCAAAAATTAGAGAAATAGAAGGCCTCAAGGACAACCAAAATTTTGACTCTAGCCTTTCAATATCAGTGAGGACTCAG
>PVKA01007455.1:0-77781 GCA_004027165.1 Ctenomys sociabilis | reverse complement strand
TTGTATATAATTTCTCAAGTAGAGAAATGCCCATCACCAGGGGGAAAGAAGATTAAGACTAAAAATATTTAACAAGAGAGGGCAAAGAGAAAAGCTAGGAAATGTGACAGGGGCAAAGCCATACATTAATTGGTAGGATTCTCATCCTGACTGATACATGCTCATACCTGTGAACTACGAAACTGCACTGAAGTTAGCAATGTGTACTACTGGGGTCATGCTTGGAATGCCTGTCATTCTGGTCTTCTAAATACATACTGCTTGTCATGACATAACAATTACTGCCATATTGTCTCTCAAGTAAATGTACCTTTTTTTTTTTTTTTTTTAAAGGGTAATAAATGAAAACGAGACAAGAAAAAAATGTCATAGGACTGTCCTGCTACAATGCTATATATGGACAGATTTCTGAATTTCTGTGTAAAAATGTGTAATTATTTATTCCTATTTTTAAAAATATTTTTTATGTTTTTTCTTCATATTCTGTAGGGACTTAAAGTTCAACATACCAATACTTGATGGAAAATACCTGTTCCATGTTATGTCTAAGATGACAGATATTCAGACTGATAGTGAGGTTAAGCTCAACTGCTTACATTGTAGAGTAATAATGATAAGCTTCTCTTCTGGAGGGTAAACAACTTAAGTTTGCAGGCAAAAAATTAGAGAAAAAGAAAGGCTGTAAGGACAGTGAACATTTTGGCCCTAGCCTATCAAGGTCAGTGAGGACCCAGGACATAGGAGAACCTGTACTGTAACATCATGTAACTCAGCTGTGTCTCAAATTTTCTGATCAAGGAGATTATGGGGCCACAGAGGAAAGTGATCGATGATAGGGTGTGCCTAAGGAAAGTCAATGGAAAGAAAACATTCTCTCAGGCTTTCAAAGAGAACAAATTGGTCAAGCAATGGCCATGACTCATCCACATGACTGACACTGACAAAAGATCTACAAAGTGCAGTACAAGGTATTAGGATAAATCCTGAGGGGATCTGACTGACCCTCAGGATTTATCCTGAAACCCTGTTACCTGTTATATAGGTCTTGCTTTATCTTGGTCTTAACTATACAACAGAAAAGTATAAAAACAAAGTATAAAAAGTAAAGCCATATTAATACGCTGAGCTATAAAAGGTTCAAGTCAACAACTTCTGACATTGCCAGTCCTGTGGATAACCCACTGCTATTATGGACTACTGGACTATATTGGAATGTTTTGCTGAATTCACATACCTACAATATTTAAGTGACAAAAACTAAAGACAAAAAGGGGATACAAATGAGTATTTGTATCTGTATATTCAAAATAGTTAGGATAGATATATAGCTACATTCTCTCTCTCTCTCTCTCTTTTTTTTTGCAGAACTGGGGCTTGAACTCATGCCCTTGCACTTGCCAGGCAAGCACCACATTTACTTGAGAGACAATATGGCAGTGCTTGAATAACCACTAAGAAGACAACAATATACACAGTGTCCTACTAATTGATTTTGAAACTAATTCTATTTCTTTCTCAATAAAACTATTTTAAAAAATAAAAATGTTTGACAACCTGTAACTGGCTCTTGACCAACTAGTAAAGGCATGCAGCAGGATTGGAGGTGACTAAAAACAGGTGGATGCCAGCTCTAATTATTGAACCTCTGTTTGTTTGATTTGTAGTTAAACTTTATTTCAGTACATTTCATTAATATATGTTTGTGATACACAATGACTATATTCATTCCAGGCAACTAGCAATGCACATATCACATCTCGATCATTTTACTTCACCTTTTCCAACACCACAGAGCATACTTCCCTATTTCCCAAAATATGTTTTATTTTACTCTTTACTTACTTTGTGGGGTCTTTCATGTTAGAAAAACCCATATGATCTTTAACTTTCTGTGTCTGATTTACCTCACAGTATAATGGTCTCAAGATCCATCCATTTTCCTAGGCAATGTGCTGCCAAAGCGAGCATTAATCTCCACTTGGTCAGCATTTCTCTCCCTCTTAAACTGTGAGCTCCATGAGCACAGGGATTATGCCTCGTTTCTTAGAGTATCTTTAAAGCTAATACCTAGTAGAAAGTGTGGCCCTGTCCCTGAGAATTCATAGACAGATGAACAGATAAACACAGACAGACAAACAAAGTAAATTACTTTCAATGAATTATCTTTTATAGATATCCTCATTCCAATTTTTCAATTCATCCAGGTAAGGAAGATCCTTCAGAATCGTGTATCATCCTGGTCCAGCCCAGCAGACACAAGAGAGGGTTCCATGACCATACAGGATGCTATGGAGATTACTAACCACACACATAGAACTAGAACACCCCCCCCAAATCACCAACATCTTCTGATATGTCTTCCTAAAAACAACTTTCTTTGTGTTAACACAAAATTAAAACATAATGCCTAATTCAGTGGATCAATATAATAAACCAATTTTGCTGCAGAGGAAAGCCTGGTTAATAGGTACAAGTTTATGACTGAAACTGTAAGCTTTGACTATGCAAGGAAAGAAACAAAATTTTCCCTTTTCAGTTTCACACACTTCTGTCTCAGACTATTAACCATACTGCCTGGGAAATGCAACTTTAGTTGAAATGATACGATTATAAATGTACACGAACCTTAACATGAACCATCTTAGAGAGCATATTCAGAGCACGCTGCTGGAGAGAGGGAGGACCAAATATTTATGATACTCTGCTGCTTGCCCTTGTGCATGTCAGGAACACCCACTAAAAAGTCATGCATTTAGCGGAGATGTAAACAAAAAAGCTAATTTTGAATCAAACATAGTTGAACATGATGTGAAAAGAACTTCTGAAGCAAAAACCAAGACTCTTAATATAGTGTTGAATTGTACATTTACAAACTAAACTTGGTTCAGTATTTTCACTGGATATACATTATTCATAGTCATCATCCAACGAATGTAAGCATAACAGCCTGCAGTACAAAGGCCGAAGATATAAAAATGCTGCTTTCAAATTTCTTACATTTTCCCTATGCTATTACCTAATTGAAAATGAAAGATTAGATGATTATATTTTGATATTTAAAATACTATTAAATCATTAGTGAACCTCTAGCCCATATTTCTATGTCTTTGTTAGTCTGTTTAAACTCTTTTAGTCATGCAAAACTTTAAAATCCAAAATGAATACTCTTCCAGTCTCCTGTGACTTTCTTAATCAACAATATTTTATAACCCATTATTTTAGTCTTTATCAGGCAGATTGACATTCTGTCCTTCTGATCCCCAAACTCATGCTTTGTATGTCCTAGCCTTGGCTGTGTGGAATTACTTGAAGTCAGGGTAGAATATTTTCACTTCCGAAGAATCCCAAAATCTGGAGAAATTTTTAAACATCACTTCAGTCATCAATCTGTTCTAAAGGCAACTTGGCAACTAGGATTGTATACTCCTACTGATTATCATTATGTTAAAAATGTCTCTAATGCCTATAATCCCAGCACTCAGCATGTGAGGAAGGAGAATCGCTGCTAGTTCAAGGCTAGCCTGGGTCCCATGACGACTTCAAGGATAGCTTAAACCATATATATATTTATTTACTTATAAATAAACTTATGAAATAAATAAATAAGAATATTACTAGTAGTATGTGTATTTGTATCTGCTCTATGTGTTCCTTCCATAAACCTTTATCCACCAATGATGTTGTCAAACAGAACGGAAGCTTAAATGTTTTCATCACTTTCAAGGCATCCAGAGGAGGAAATGTACATTACCACATCATGCAGTATCAGATGTGTGAAGAAAACATCATTTAACTGCTTTACACAAGTTATCTTAGGGCTGCCTGGCCTAAGCGATTTCACTCCATAAGCTATCATAGCCAAAGGTCTTCAGTGTTCTTCAACATAGTTTTGTTGTTAGTGTATGTCTGTAGGCAACTGTCAAATTAATGGCGAATATATTTAAAGGATCAATCATGTCACATATTTAAAAGTTGGGATATTTATGTAGCTAAGACATAGTAGACATAATATGCACTGTAACAGAATAGCTCTGTGATACACTAAACTTATGAACTATCAGACTATATTAACAAACATTTCTTTTGACTACAAAAATTTCCTTTGATTACAAAATTACACTATTAAGAAAAACTATACTGATTATCACATTGCTAGGCAGGGTTTTCCCAAGTAGTTATTTTTCTTACAATACTGAGGTCATGCGATATTTTTCTTATCTTTAGCACTTTGGAAACAAAACAATCAATGATATGATCCGGAAATAGATTTTCTGCACATTCCACGGAAAAATAAATCTAGAATTCCGGCTCTGAGCATTAGCATGTGAGCTGGACCTTTCGGGCTTCTCTCTCCATTCAGTCTTTCAATCAAAAGAAAATTTGGTGGGCACTGAAACTACTGTCCAAAGGCAGTCTCTTCCATATATTTGAGCATTTAGCTAAATCTTCAGAAGCAGGAAACAGTGTTGTAAACTACAAGCAACAGCGAGCTATTACATAGTACTTTGTGTACTGTGTATGAGAGATAGAGCAGTGAGGGGCAGAGGAGGAAGGAGACGGGGAGAGGGAACAGGAGAGAAGAGAAAGTGTTTCCTTTTTTGTGCCAGACAATTTTTAAGGTCTTGATTTTTTGTGTGTGCCACATTAAAATAAGAAAACTACACAATTTCATGATGTAGGCCTTGGTCTAAAAGTTATGGACAATTTAAGGTTATTAGGCTTGGAAGCCAAATATGTTTTACAACTTGGTTCACCCAAGTGTACTTAGTGTATCCCTTTTTAATGATAATGAATACATGGATACTACTTTTCTGTTATAATGTAAAACTAAAAAATCCGAAATATAATTTTATGGGTCTTCTCTGGCTTTGGAGTCATGGTAATTTCTTTTTTCAGGAATGATCTTGGAAGAACTGCTTCCCTTTCAGTTTTTTTAAAGGGTTTCAGCATTAGTACCATTAGTTTTTCACTAAATTTCTTCTAGAATTCAACAGTGAATATGTCAGAGCCAGAGCATTTCTCTGTTGGTGAAGTTTTAACTGCATTTTTAATTTCACTGGCTCAGGCCCATACAGGTAGACACTGTATTATCTCACTAGTGTGAGAAACTGAATGAGCAAATAAGATCCCAAATGTACAATAAATATAGTGAATTTGGAAGAAACTGTTCAAAAGAAAAACTATGATGGGGAAAGGGAAAAGAAAGAAAGTGAAAAAAATGTATTTATACACAAGATAGTTAACGTAGTTATACAGCTAGTTTCTCTTAGTTCATTGAAAAGAAAGGTTTATGCTAATATATTTTGGACAAGATATCATGCCTGCATCTTGTACTCTGAAGACACCAATACACAATGTATTAATTATTGTAACTCTTCTAATAACCTGTTTTGAAAGTTTGTTTTATTTTTTTTTCTTTAAAATGAAAAGATTTTTAAAAACTTCTGAATCTCAAGAAGTACTAAAATTTGTATAAATTATCTATCTCCAAATACCACTTAGTCTTTTATTTTTCACAGAACAATGTATTAAATGAAATTATAATAAAAGGCATAATTTAAAGAATAAACATTTTGTTAAAGATAGTACTCATTTTTCCCTGCTCATTTTTGTTTTTATGAATGATATTGCAAAAAGAAGTTAGGATTGGTTTGCTTAAAAAAAGATCACTGTTTCCCATTACTGAATCTTTAAAAAAACTATGTAATCTTTTTCCTTTCAAGTACTCTTTCTATCTGACGTGACCAAGTAAATTTTACATTTTCCATGAATATCAGGGTACCTATTTATATAATATTAAAATTATTAAGTAAAATGAAAACAGGAAAAAGAAACAAATTTGATATATTTGTCAAAAACAGATGTTTCACTTTGCAGAAAATAAAAACCTATTTTTATAAATTTACATGTTTTTGTTTTTTGCTTTGAAACAGGATTTAGCTGTGCAGTTGAGACCAGTCTGGAACTTACTTTGTAGCCCGGGCCAGCCTGAAACTCACAGTGATCCTCCTGCCTCAGCCTCCCAAGTGCTGGCTTACAGGCCTGCACAATGCCCACAGAAATTTGTATTGTTTACCCAATTTTATGAGAATCTATTCATGTATATCTGCAATTCATGTTGGTAAAAAAGTGTGGTAACAATAGCAAATCAGAGGAGAATTTCATGTACATTCTTGGCACAAGTTTAGTTATTCAAATATATTATAAAATAGCATTTCCATTATTTTTCTCCTTTAACTGCCTGAATACATATTTACTTCTGAAAGACAATCCTGTATGAAGATTAATGAAACTGACTTAGTTTACTTTTTACTGTGGTTGGAAATGTTGTATAGTTCTCATAATTCTTCAAATTTTCTTAGGGAGGTAGTGAAATTTAAAAAGAACTACAAGGCAGCAATAATGTGAACATCACTGTCAGTTTTGGGCCTTCCTACTTTTTATCTTGACAAAACAGAGTTGAAACAGTCACTTAATTATGAAAATTCTACATGTTTAACACTTCTAAGCTTTATTTAGAAGGAAAAACATCAGTAAGGGTGCTCAGAAGAGTAAAGGCTTCACGATAACTTTAAGGTAATGGTAGGGGTCATAGGTCCTACATTCTTCTTAACAGAATGTACTATAATCCGGGAAAAGGCAAAAAAATATCATCTACTTTTCCTTGCTTCAATTTCCCATTCTGAGTATAAATTATCAATGAATCACAGTGAGTAGGGCTTGTGAATGCAGCCTGTATCTCCTCTGGTTTGAGTTTTTGGAATAAATCCCTGAGATAAACTTAGTTTCCTATGTTTTTCCTCTCAGTGATTTTCTCCAGCTTCTGGAGAATCTGTTTTTCCACTCATGTTTAGGGTTCTTGTTTCCACTGGCTACATCCCTCCAGTTCTCCCTCTGACCTCACCTCTTTTGTAGTAGAGAATGAAATGGAAAGATAAAGAGGCTCCGTTTTCTCTACTCCGTGAAACCCTTTGAGGAGAGAGAGAGAGAACATAAAAGCTGTGTTCCTTTCCCTTTCTGCACGGGAGCCGCGAACTACGCACATCTTATGCAGGAGCTGCACCGAGAGTGACTCCTAGCTGCACCCTCACTGGGAGGCCTTCTAGGCACTGAATCTGATTCCAGACTCCACTTACTACATTTATTAAACAAAACAACCGCACGGACATTCTAATAATAAGGCTCAAGTAGATTGAATATTTCTATTGTTATCAACTGGTTCATTATTCATCAAATTAAAGAATTCTAACTGGAATATTGGAATATTAGAACTTAGAAAGCATAGAGTTGACACTTTAAATTTAGAAGGAAATGGAGAGGGATGGAATTTATGCATGATACAGATAATGGCATAACTATTATTAAATTCTGGCTCATCAATTGAGCTCTCTATTCACAAAAATATTTCCACAGGAGCAATATACCAAGATCATTATTTTCCACAAAAATATATTGCTGGACCAATGTGTTAGGCAGCTCACTAAGGCCTGGGCTTCCAATAATGCACTGGACAGTTAATAAGTCTAAGGTGTGCAAAGAATTGAGCAACTTCCAAGCCACAGGGCACAGAAGTGGTGGAAGAGGGGACCAAATTCGTGAGTCCAATGCCAGAACCTCCTCACTTCACCCCTTCACACAAAATGCTTCCTCTCCTATCTCCCCAAACATATCATCCCTCCTCACTGTGAGGTGCAGAAGCTTCTGACTATCTAATTTTCCATTCTAGACACCCTTTTCCCTCAGTATTCATTAACAAGAAGGTTTCTCTCTTGTTACATCCTGTTTGAATCTTTGAAGCTATCTTTCCAGACAGCTTTAAAACAGTTCCTTCTCCTGCATTTTATGAGACTACTGCTTTCTGAATACTAAAAATGTTACAGCCTAAGTAATCCCACAACATCATGTAGTCCAAGAAGTACTGTACCAGGAAGTCCTCGTCCTCAAAGACCTTAGTACTAAGAGGTACATGCACTGCAGACTTCACATATATTCTGTAAGCTTGTAAAAGTCAGTTGAGGTACAACAATTTCACTGATGAAGACCTGAAGATTTCTCTGTATTTGAAATGCAGTAGGATGGGCAACAATCTCTCTCTCTCTCTCTCTCTCTCTCTCTCTCTCTCTCTTTCTCTCTTCCTCTTCTTCCTTCTTCTCCCCACATACCCAAAGGATTTTAGGGAACAGAAAGAATGGAAACATCTTCATCATTCTGCTTCAATATGAGCACTTATTAATTCCTATCAGTATTTTTAATAGAATGTTATCACCATAATATTCTATTAAATGCACACACTGGAAATTGAATAATGACATGGTTATTCTTGACCAGGAAAGTTTGTACTGCATAATTTAAAAATGCTTGACAATGTGTAACTTGCTACAAATGGGTATTTATTCTTGGTAATATGTCTGCTTCCACGTTGTACTCCTTGCAGAATAACTTACGGTTCATACGTCAACATCACAGTCTTTGTTAATCCAACTCCCACTTCTAATATTTCTCTTTCTACAGATGTTGAATTACTTACAAGAGAGACTGCCTGGTCCCACTGTGTACACGACTGTTAGTATGAAATATTCTCCATTAATAAGAGAAAATAAAGAATAAACATTAAACAAGGATACCCTAGGACTATTGAACTGTGAATCTATTATTGGAAAGTTTTCTGTCTGTGGCTCGGGAGCCTGAATTTACAAAGCTAACCACACCTGCGATACATACGCATAACAACAGAACACAGAAGGAATACTTATTCTATTATGTTGAAGAGCAATGCACTAGAATAAAAGAAAAAAAATATCACCTGGTTTCTAAAGTTTCCATGATGTAAAGTTATCCTCAATTATCTGGAATTAAATGCAGACCATTGCAAGGAAAAGATTAACTGAATAATTTTATAGTAGTTTTTATTCTTTACTTCTAGTAAGACACGTAATAATCTCTGAAGTCAAGACATTTTGGAAGTATGGATAATCCTGAAGACCTGTTCCCCACAACCAAGGGTGACAGAGCACTGCACAAATCTAGTCCTTGTTACCACAAAAAGATCAAACTTTTTAATGCAAGTCTAAGAACAAATCTGTCTTCAAAGCAAACCAGAACTAGAGGAGGAGAAATGGCCAGAATTTCAATACTCACTCTTGGCATGGGGAGAGAAGGGAGGGGTTCTAATTTTAGTGTGGTTTCTGGAAAGCTCTGAGATCAGCCCTGATTGAAGCACACTTGATAGTCCTAAATCAAATTCTTAATTTCAACCCTGCATGCCAACTTTTACTGTCTCCTAGTCTGCAGCTTCTCCAGTGGCATTCGCACTGCTATTAGGCTCCTACAGCCGACAGTCAACAGGACACATAGGAGTCTCTGCCTGGTCAATCCCTGCTTGGCTCTGAGTAGTCTATTAAGTTATGGAAACTGATTATGGCATATTACACAGAGAACATCAGATTCCAACAAGAGACCCCGACCAGAAATGTGAAAAATACTCTCAATGTATAAAAATAAATATTAAAACTGATCCATTATTTATGCTACAGCTGACTAAAGCAGGTTAAAAATTAATTATCCAGAATGTGACAATTTGCAAATATAAATATTAGAAGTTCTTATATTCATTTAGAAAATAGATTGTCAATGATTTCAGTGAAATATGGAGTATTTGTGAAAAAGTAATGAAAAAAATTGACAAAGTGTGGAACAATTCACTATTGAAAGAAAATTTAATTTGTTATTTGATTGTTTTCAAGTTTGGGCATGGAGGGTATGAATGGAAGTGCTGAATGAACAGATAGAAGTTGATGAACAAATAAAGAGTCAGATAGATGATAGATAGATGATAGATAGATAGATAGATAGATAGACAATACTATATCATTAGAAAAAGATTTAAAATGGTTCAGTTACACATCTGATAACAGTAAAATTTATACTCTACTGAACTTCTGTTACATTATAATAGGATTATAAATCACAAATGTAATTATATAACTACATTATTGCTTTTCATTAAGTGATACTTAGGAAAATTTTTGCTGGTGATTGTATTAAAATGTTACCAAGGAAAGTAAGCTTTTCATATTTGTAGTTTTATACCTAAAAGAAATTTGAGGGGCTGGGGAGATAGCTCAGTGGAATAAGTGCTTGCCTGGCAAGCACAAGGTCCTGAATTTGATCCCTGGTACCACCAGAAAAAAAAAAAAGAAGAAGAAGAATTTGATATATCACTGTAATGCTTGTAGCTATCACTAAAAAATCAACTATTTATTTTGTTAAATTTTATGGAATGCAATATTCTTAGTGATTTTCTTTTCTTTTCTTTACTTTTGTATACACTGGAGATTGAGCTCTGTGCCTAGAGAGCAAGCTACATCTCCAGCCCTTTAATGTTTTTATTTTGAGACAAAGTCACTAAATTGCCCTGGCTGGACTCAAATGTGCAAGCTTCCTTCTTGATCCTGCCAGAGTGCTGGGGTTCCAGGCATAAACCACCACACTCAGATAGATTTTTAAAAAAGGAATGACTGAACTACAACCAAAGACCTTACCTATCCTTAACACAGTTGAAGAAACAACTTTATAATCTTTAATTTCACAGGCTTATTCTTTATCTTTATCAAAGCTGAAGACATGATAAGTATTTTTATCATGAGATTTGTGCATTTTCAACATAAGCATACTAAGATGTAAAGTCATTTATATGTATATAAAATGATCAGAGGGTAATAGCATTTATTTCATGTATGTCCATATGGGTCCATATGTGGGGACTCAATCTTCCTTATCAAGCTTAGGATAGTTGGGAAATAAAAAATACTTGGAGATTGGGGTCAGGGAGATAGCCCAGTGGAATAAGTGCTTGCCTGGCAAGCACAAGGGCCTGAGTTCAATCTCCAGTTTCACCAAAAAAAAAAAAAAAAACTTGGGAGGTTACAATATTATTGTCATTTCTGACACAGCTGGATTTAGTAAGTGAACTGCAAACCCAGGTGTGTGGAGCTGCGCCGACAGTGATCAACCCTGGGAAACTATTTATGCCCCCACTGCACGCTCATCTGGGGCTGAATCTGTAGACATACACAGCAGAGCATGAGATCTCCTGCTTGGAGCAGGCAGTGGCCCTCACAAAGGAGGCACGGCCAGGCTGGATGGTCCACAGGGCGCTTTCTGCAAGTGTATGGACATTTAGGGTCTCCAGGAGTAAAGTGAGCCTGAGGCTGCCTTCAAGCAGGCACCATCAGAAGAGAGCGATGTCTCCTCACAAATGCCCAATTGCCATTTTTTTCTGACATTTTAGTTTTATGGTTTGAATCACTGCATTCAACAGTGCATGCACTTCCACGGCAGCATTCATAAAGTAGTCTATGAAAGACTAAAACTGACTTCCAAACAACTGTTTTGCTATAACTTCCCAAGGACAGGGAACAAAGTTCTCAGACTCTGGCAATACCTGACTACTTGCAATAGGCAGGAATGCCTTATTCAGCCTGACTGGCGAGCACAGTCCTAAACTTGAAGTCAGGGCCAGATGACAGGAAATTCTTGGCTCTGTAAAGTATAATAAAATGCTAAGACATTGTTCTAAAGAATGCTAATGTAAGAAATTCCTAGGATGTAAACTGAACTGGGTGTTCTCTGAAATTTATTCAACAAGGGATAGCCATGCACCTGTCAGGCACCTTGTGGTGGAAAGGATGCAGAAGGGTCACCTGCCTGGCTGGCTCAAACTGAGGTCCTCTGTACATAAGCTTCTGCCCTGCACACTTGGACACTGAAGTCCCCCAGCAGTCTTTCACCACCATGAGCAGGGAATAAGGGATAGCACTTTTGAAAATGGATCTCTCCAGGGCCAGTTCTCAGCTCAGCTCTTATATCAGGTGTTGATCCTGGGCACCCAAAATCTCCCTTACAAGCTCAATGTTCACCTATATAAGGACAATAATACCACTGCACTAAGGAGGATGTCATAAAACACACCAGATTGCATGTGCATGCAATTATAGGTGATACATGTTGAATGTAGTATCTGTTACATTCATAGCAGTAGAATCATATTTGAGTACCAGTAGCACATGTGCTAGTTGTTAATATTGAATAGATGAACTATTGGAACCAAAGACTATGGTATTTTCCTAATCCCAGACAACAAACCATAAAGAAATCAATCTTTAAGTACTTTCCAAGTATGGTCTTCTCTGCATGCCTGGTGAAACCCGGTGGGTTCAGGGGATTCTCCCTTTCCACACTACTAGTTACTCCAAAACTCAGTCTTACAACAAGGATGAAGCAGAATGTAACAGCATTCTAGACAAAAACTGGACTCTCCATGCTAGTCTGCATCAACTGTCTACAAATCAGCAGTAGCACTGTCCTCCACTTTTTTTTTTTTTTTTTTTTTTTTTTTTTTCGGTACCAGATATTGAACTCAGGACCTTGGACTTGCCAGGCAAGTGCTTATTCTGCTGAACTATCTCCCCAGCCCCCTCTAACCTTATATATATATGAAAGGTGTGAGTTCTGTAAGAGGAAAGGACTGTGAACCTAGTACAGAGGAGTATGTCACTGAAAGGACAGAGACAGAGACAGACAGACATGGAAATAGACATTGGGAGGGGCACAGAGAGAGAAAGAGACAGAGACAGAGACAGAGGCAGACACACAGACTGTAAAGTGTTGCTTCAAGTAACCAGCTTGACTATTTGATAATTTTGTTGCTGTTTGTTCTTTCACATTTACAAAATTACATAGTGACCCCTAGCTCTGAACCTCTTCAACAGTGATTAGCTTCTTCTGTGGAAATCTACTTTTATATTCTTTAGATTTAGCTGAAGAGGATCCCTGAGCATATTTTCTTATATTCTCTTCTTTCTCTGATTTTAAGATATACTAAGTCTTGGTTTTTCTCATTACTAGGTAAATATCCTTCATATTACTACTGAAACCAAGGCATTCACACTTAGCTACACCCAGCCCTGTTATATTTTTATTTTTTTAATTTTGAAACAGGGTCTCATTAACTTTTCCAGGTAAAACTTGACCCTGGGATCCTCCTGCTCCGGCCTGCCTCAGACCTGGGACTACAGCCAAGTGCCAGCAGGCTGGTATAGGATTCTTTATTACCGCCTTCCCTCCTTGCTTGCTTTTTTACTTCTTTCCCCCCTAAATTTTGACATTCCCTGCAGTCCAGCTTAGAAAGCTCTTCACTTTTTCCTCCACGGTCTT
Organism: Ctenomys sociabilis; assembly: GCA_004027165.1. Lineage (NCBI taxonomy): Eukaryota > Metazoa > Chordata > Mammalia > Rodentia > Ctenomyidae > Ctenomys > Ctenomys sociabilis. The sequence goes on along the minus strand of PVKA01007455.1, from coordinate 64,566 downwards.
TCCCTGTGGAATTTCAAAGAATTTGTGATCCTGCATAGGAAGGTCCCCAAATCTGTGCTCCTGAAGTGGTCTGTGAGGCTGGGCTGCACTTGGGGGCCAGGGCCAGAGCAACCCGCCATTGGGAGCCCTTAGAAGCCTCCCTCCCGCTTCATGGCTGGCGTACCCCACCCTCCCAGGTGCTGGACTCACCCTCTGCTCCCCAAAGGTCCCTCCTCACTCCACACTCTGCCCCTCAGGCCTGAGGTTCCAGCCTTCAGTCTTTTCTCATCCAGGTGTGTTACACTTTGCTAATCTTTCTGAATTTCTTCCCAACCACTGCCAAATTAAGCTCGGATCATAATCATTTCTATTTAAAAAAGCAAAATGATCAAAACTAATCAGGAGTCCAGCAAAGGCCAAAATTTTTTTTGTTTTAATTTTTAAATCAAGGATTATTTAATTTATTTTTTAAATTCAATTTTATTTTATTTTGAAGAGTAAAAACAGAAGCAAAAGTACAAAAAAAAAAGACAGAAATAGGGTAACAATACATATGTTACAGATTTTCAAAACAGGAATAGCTAATTAACAATGATTGTTATTTATCTGTTTTTATCATCAGCTCTGTTACTCAGATTAACAGATATAGTTCTGTGAGGTTGAACAAATAACTGAATATTAATGTTTGATTTCCAGAAATCTTAATATTTTTTGTCTTTTTTAAGAAAATTATTTTAAAGACAGTATAATAATTGGTAAGACATTAGAAATAGCACACATGGAGAAGACCAAGATGAGAGAAACTCAGCCACGAGTTGTGTGTCACACATGGCTGTCCCGGACGTAGTTGCTCAGATTGCCGGTATCAGCATACAGTTAGTTAAGGTGAATATTCTAAACATGAACTGTTATTTTCAAAACAATAATGGAAATTATAGTACAATCGCCTCAGCCATCCTGTATATATTATCCTGTTAACCTTGAATTTTAAGCTCTTGCATTGTTTTGTGTTGTTTCTGACATTTTTCTCAGTACTACCTTCCAGTTACCTAAATAAAGTTACATTTTTTGTCTGGTTACTACTGTGTTCTCATAAGCACTTTTCTCTGCTAGGATTATGCTGAATGCAACTGATAAACGCTTTCCCAGATGTGTTGTGTTCAGTGTCAACTGTTTTTATCCATTCTACTGAAACAACAACCATTCTCCTGGCATTACACAGTACGACTTTCAAAGGAATACCAAATCTCGGTTATTTTTCTCCACCATGCATTGTCATTATTTCATTTTTAAAAGAAAATCAGTCAATCTTCTTTCATAATCTCAAATCCTGTCCTGTGTACATAAGAGGATATTTATGAGAAACAGACTTTTGAGTATGAAAGAGAAGGTGTAACCAAAACAGTCAGCGAACCACAAAATTCTGCCAAATGACCTGAGGGTTCCTCTGACTCAAACTCTGACCTAATGCTGGAACCCCTTCATGACACCCTGCAGTTTTCGAGCTGCCACCTGACAGTGGGTCAGAGGAAAACCATTACTTTGAGGAACAGAAAATTTCACTATTGGCAGCTCTTATCATCAAAAAGGTTTCTTTTTTTTTTTCTTTTGAGCCAAAATACAACTTATTGCTAACTTCGTCTTTACACCCCAGTCTAGTTCTACAAACACTGTTTTGCTTATTTCCAATTAGTAACAGGACTCCTATAATCTGACAATCTGTGCGAAGCTGCTGAAGTTTTACTGGGCATAGGGTGGCAGAGACAGCTGGCTACTCCAGCTCCTGACAAGTGCAGCATCCATCTACTGCACCAGCTAATATGCACCAGATTTTCTTTCTCTTTTCTTAATCACTTTCTTCTTCTTCAAACCAAAGGGACTGTTTTGATTTATTGCTTCTTACACAAAACATTAATATTCTTTCTAGCTTCCTTCCTGAATCATTTCCTTTACCTTTTGTCTATGAATTCTGCATTTCCTCACATGATAAAGTTTTCAGAATTTCAGGTTGAACCATGACACTCACCTTGGAAACATCCTGAGAATTCCACAGAACAGATGGACAGACCCATTCAACACAAATTACTGGAAAACTCCCTTTCCTCCCCCAGCTGACCTTCTGACATCATTAATACCAGCTTGTCTTCCCCAAACGCCATTTGTTAGAAGGCACATACCATGCCTTCTAAAGGATACTAGTCACCAAATCCCATTGAATTCATATGACAAAGTAGGTATGTGGGACTAGAGACCGAGACCTGAACTGCTGCCCTTCCCGGATACTCAGTCCCAATGTGCGAGGCAAATTAACTAACTCAATTTCTTCATTTCAAATAACTTCTCAATTTCTTCTTCTCTCTACAATAATAAACTACAATGCCCTAGAGACGACCATGGTATTAGTTCAGCCTCTTCACCATGTATTATTGGCTCCATCCTCAAAGATGACAGCATTAAGTAATATGTCCAAATTTCTAGAGCTTGCAGTTTTAAAGCCATGAAGGTGAAATCCTATCTCCAACTGCCTAACCCCAACGCTCACTCCTTAGCACACTGAACATGGACATGAGGGAGACCGAGTAGCTGACAGTCAAGGTCTATGATTCTAATGATAAATGCAAACACCGAGAGAGCAGCAATGCGGTACAGAGGGCATGGAGCACTGGCAAAATAACAAACATGCTTGTGATAAATTACAAATAAATGAGTGACCCACAATACTCTTTTTCGAAACATTTGGTTTTTTCTATTCTTTCCAAATTTCTTCCCTGGGTAGGTCTGATCTCTGACATGGTGAATAACTGGCAATGTGAATAAAAAAAATAATTTAATTTTATCTCAGGCAAGTCTTACAAATTCTCTTTGCTCTGAAATCTGAAGCACGTGACAAAAATCATCTTTTCAGTTGGTGGTGAACACCAGCGGGCACCTCAATGCGAGCTTCTCACATACCCCGAGTGCCTCTCGGTCAGTGATGTGAGTGCCATGACGCATTTACATTCTTTCTTTTTCTCTTTTCTTTTTCTCTTTTCTTTTCTGTCCTTCCTTCCTCTCCTCCTTTCCCCTCCCCTCTTCTCCCTCCCCTCCCCTCCTTTCCCCTTCTCTCCCTTCCCTTTCCTTTCCTTTCCTTTCCTTTCCTTTCCTTTCCTTTCCTTTCCTTTCCTTTCCTTTCCTTTCCTTTCCTTTCCTTTCCTTTCCGTGTATTGGGTCCAGGGTGTCACCATGCAGCTCACAGTGATCCTCCTGTTTTGTCCTCCCCAGCACTGGAATTACAGGTGTGCGCCACCACACCCGGTCTCGATGGCCAGCTCAGCATGCCTGGGGTCAAGGCCAGCTTGGCATGTGGTGCTGGAGATCAAAACCTGGTCCCTGAACTTGCCTAAGCAGGCATTTAGTCCACTGAGCTATCTCATTGGCCTCTACATCGTTTCTTGATGTAGCCAGCCTAGGGTGGTGGCTGGCAGCTCACTAAACTGCTCTACACTTTATTTTCCATGTCTCTGTCCAGAAGCCCTTCCTGGGAAGATTCAACAACTCCTGAGCTGTAGTGCCTGCCATGAATCTGCCCAAAGCAGGTCCTTTTCTTGCTGCTTGGAGACAGCAGAGGTGCAAGGATTTTCTCACTAATTTAAAAACCGAAAAATAAACAAAATAGTTGTATGTGAAACAAACATAATCTTCTAACTTTTATCTCTCTTGCAAAAGCTATCATTCTTGGCTCGATAAATAACAATGTTATGTGTGCACACGATATCCAAGCCCCACTCCAAGATTTATAAGGAAAGGAAAGCATTTCCTAGAGAAATGCCTTGGAATGAGGTGGTGGACTATCTGAGCCAACAGTGTCAGCCTTGCTTAACCCAGATTTCCTTCACAAAGCAGGAAAAAAAGCTCTGTTTAAAAACATTCTGGTTTAGTGGAAAACAGAGCCAATTAAGGTCATCAAGTCAATAGCTTATAAAATTTCCTTTTATTATAAATAAAACATGTCATTGTCTATGTATGGCATCCAATAATTACATGCAATTATGTTTCCTTGTGAATCGAATTACAGGAGATATCACTAGTATTCTAGGACATCCTAATTACTCATGTCTATGCTGGCGAACACAACTTGTGCTGCAAAAGTCAGTATTTAAAATTTTCATAATGTTACATGCCATAGAAATAAAGTTACTTTAATCAGTGATGGAAGCCCACCCATAAGGTGATACTACCTTCGGTTCCATCTACTTTAAGAAGAATCCTATAAGACATCTATATTTCTAAATGCCTTTTCTTTTCTGAAGTACCAGGTATTTAGATTTATTTATATTTGATGTTTTATTCTAAAGATCATTACTTAATTTTCCATTGTAAAGCTATGACTATGTATATGAATACAGTGCTGAATTATAAAAGTACAAGTGCCTTTTTAAGGTAACATTTCTTCACATCTCATTAAACATTGGCCTAACAACTGAGCAAAAAAAGATGAAAATATGCCAAATTCTACAATTTGAATGAGATGATTAGTTAATGAGGAGGGGTTGGAGGCACATATTTTCCTATTTAGTCAGAAGTATACTAAAAGTAAGAATACTTTAGAAAAAAAAGGGGCAATCATATTTAACTATTCTATAGTTGCTTTATTTGTTTGTTTATTTGCTTGTTTTTGGAACAACCAGGGATTGAACTCAGGCCCTTGCGCTTGTCAGGGAAGCACTTATTCCACTGAGGCATTTCCCCAGCAATAGATGCTTTAACAATTAAGAAAATAAATCCAAATTCTGTAAATACCACTGTATTTCCTGATTATGTTCTTCAAGGAAGACAAAAGAAGACTGAGAGGTCTTCTTTCAGAAAGTTTTTATTTTTGCATTCTTTCCAGAGCGTGATGTCTTTGTTGGTGTCCCATGGAGTTTTCATGATAATTATACCAGTAAACACAGAACATAAGGGTCTCTTTTCATTTCTGACTCTGCAAGAGGAGATCACAGAAAAGCCCACACAAGGCCCATGGGCCACAAGGACATGTTTCACTGGGCCTAAAGAGACACAGCTCTTTCTCTGGGGTATGTCTTTGAACTGTACACTTTAAAGGGGCCATAAGATTTAAAGAGGGAGGGACAGTGATAGAAGGAAACAAAAGCAGAGCCAATAGATTTGTCTTCTCAGAAATAGACATTCTAGATGGCAAAGGCTAGACCAAGACATTTAAACACACTAGTTTAAACACACTAGTACAGTGGTTTGATTTTTCACTCCTTTTCCACTGCAGGCTCTGACATCTCCTATAGAATACATCACAGCCTTTGTTGGCCTTAATTTTTAGGCAAACACAAGCCCTGCTTTGAGATCCCACAAAAATGCCAATGATCAAGCCTAGTTATTTATATGTATGTGTTTAAATATATAAATCTTTAAAAGCTTTTCTGAAAGCTTTTATGAGAATAAAATTATGAGAACAGGCAAGAATTCTGAAATCATGAGCTGTCATTTCTCTGATATATAATAATTTGAAAATACTTTTTCAAGCTGGAGATAATGTTTCTATACCCTTAGACTGAAAATGAAAAAAGTTGTTAACTTCTCAAAACCTGAATTAATAAAACTTAGTGAAAATGGAACATGAAATATTTTCAACATTCAGCCCATGCATTCAATATTACATGGTTATAGTAAATTAAGTCTGTCTTCCCCTCAAGTACAGTTTCTTTTCTTGAAGAGACAGATAAGATAGCAAAGCCATAATGCATCATCTGTCATCATTCTGAACAGAAAACAGAAATCTCAAACCCAAAGTGGATCTGGCGACCTAGTATATTAGATGGAGGGCTGGGGAAACCCTTTGCTTAATACAGTTTTCATGATTAATGAGTGACATTACCACATTTACTCCCACATCTTTCCGGTTTGCATAAGGCATTTTTGGCTGAAGGAGAAAGGAAAAAACTGTTTGCAACACTTAACTCTTAAGCTTCCCCCTACCCTGTTGTTCCACTTGGAAAATAATGGCAGTGGCAACTAAATCTTTCTTCCAGAAGAACACACTACTACTTCCCCTTGCCAAAGCCTAGCTAGTAAAGTAAAATAAGGGAGCAAACAGCTTCATGTTGTAGACCAGAGTGAAGAGCAACTCTCCTGTGATAGGAGGCAGAGAGCTGCCCACTGCCCCTGGGCCCCTTCCAGAATCTTAGGAGAACAGCAAGGATTCTTAAAGAGTCACTGGTAACATCTCAGCTACTGCAGTATCTTTGCACCACGGTGAAATGAAAAAGAAATGCTCAGAATAAAAGCAGCTGTTCACCAGGTACAGATGCTTCATTTACGTTCTGTGCCTGTGGACCACGAGCAAGCAGTGCCTCGGGGATGGGCACTTTCTCTGCCAATGACAATGATTCACCAAAAGGAAGAGGAAATGCTAGAAGTTATGTATTAAATTCACTTTATGGGGATTCTTTAGTAGGGAGGATCGTACTAATCTCATAATTTAACAAAAGCACATGCAAAAAGTTGAGAGGACTAAACGGAAATGTTTTCTTCTCTATCAAAAGTAAAAATTTTAGGGGGTATAGCTCACTGGTAGAGCATTTGACTGCAAAAGTAAAATTTTTAGAAAAAACCTGAAGAAAATCACTTTAAATGATCATTTTTTTTAACTTAAACAACTTCATTATGGTTACTTTCATTTATTGATAAATTATTCATTGAGGCAGAATTCCAGACAACCTTTGCAATGAAAAAGATCTAAGAATGAGCCATGGACACTAAACCTGGAAAGTCCTCTAAACCACTTTTTTTCCCCTAAAACGTTCACTTTTAAAAGCCTTGACTAAAATTTAAAATATCATTTTCCAAAACACTATTTATTTAGTTATTTACTATGCAAATCACTGGGCGGAAGAAAGATGCCAATTATGGTAATATTTCATAAATGCTTTCTACGGGATCAAACTCTGTTAGGAAACAAGACACTGATTATCTCATTTCACTGTCACAATTAAATCCTAGGAGACTAAAACTACTATGACTTTATTTCAGAGAAGCATCTTTTCCAAAGCTTATAAAACTTGGAAGTAATAAACCAATGTTCCAATTCATAGTTGGTTTTCAGAGCCCACATACTGAGCCATTAACAGTCTACAGCTACAGGTAGCTAATAAAGAAATAACACACACCTTCAATAGATGTAATGATAAGGTGCCAGTGAGACAGCTCAATGGACTAAGCATCTGCTTAGGCAAGCTTAGGCAAGCACAGGAACCATGGTTCTATCCCCAGCACCGCACGCTGTACCAGCCCCAGTCCTATGGCAGGTTGAGCCAGCCCGAGTCTGGGTGTGGTGGTGCACACCTTTAATCCCAGCACTGGGGAGGCTGAAAGCAGGAGGATTACCAGAAGTCCAAGCTGTGTAGAGAGACCCTGCAACAACTAAATACATTAAAACAAAAAGAAAGCAATAATTGGTCACAAACTGGAACTAAAGTAATAGTTATAATGATGATGATGATAATAGTGAAAAGGGGGAAAGGGAATAAAATGAATCAAGGGATAGTAAGTACATGTACCTATTCCCTAAAATGAATGTAGACCTTGTGTACTAATAAAATAATATTGCAAATATTAGAAAAGCTCTTTAGAACCTCAGGAAAATCAATTAAACTATAGTGAACTTGAATTTTACTTGCAGTGATTCAGAGTTTAAAGCAGCAGCTCACCAACTTGCATCAAGCTACCAGGAGAGGCTGGTGAATACGGGGATTGAGGGGAGGCACTCTAGAGAGTTCACGATTCAGTAGATCTAGGACGGAGCCCAAAATGTGCTTCTCTACTAAATCCCAGGAACCGAATGCTACAGGCCCCAAGACTAGACCATGTTTTAAGAAACACAGGTATGCACATGCCGTGCTGCCCTGCCCCTGGTCCCGCTGAGCCATCCCCGTAGACTGGGTGTGGGGTACATGTCTATAGTCCCAGCACTCCAAGTCTGACCTGTGCAGTGAGACCCCGCATCAAATACGTTAAAGATTTTTAAAAAGCAGAGGTATAAACATCATTTTTACAATACATATAATTAAATCAGAATGCCAGAAATTTTACAGAATTACAGAACATTTAAGTTTAGAAAACCCTTGCCCTGGGCGATCCAAATCAAGGAAATTTATCACAGGAGAATAAACACCAGAGGGTGCAAGAAGCCACTGGCCATGGCTTGATGCTAGGGGGTCCTTTGGACATTTGCCCTAACATAAGGAAAGATGACGAGCAGGGATTGAAAGTTAGGACTGCATCCTGCTTCTCATCTGCGCTGTGTCACTTCACAACTCCTAAATTCAGTATTTCTATCTCCAGTGAAGGAAAAATTATACCCCTACCTATAGGGGAACTGTTGTAAGAATCGACCAGTGGAATGGAATGAAAATATTGCATAAACCTAATACAATATTTAGGTATATGCAATATACAAAATTGACTGTCATTCTAATCAAGTTTGATTCTGCCTCAAAATGTAAAACATTTGTTTTCATTGAAATTTTTTTGTATCTAGTTATAATTATTGATCAAAATAAGTCAAGACTAGATATGTAATCTGGAATTTTTCCTGAAGAGTTGGAGAAAAAAATGAAAGAAAATTTAGTAGGAAATTGGTAAAGGGCTTACCCTTTATAGAAGCAGCTGACTTCTGAGCAGTCCAATGGCAAAAGACTGATTATATAATCGTCTTGCTGAGAAGAAGGCATTGAGAAACAGTGCGAAGAAATCACTAGCATTTACTGTCAGGTACAGGGCCTGATGGTGCACAGTTAGAGAAAAGTTTATACAGATTACCTATAAATGTCAGGTAATTTATCTTTAAACTATCTTTAAACTAAATTGAAGACCCATGTTCAGCCTCAGAAGTTTTTTCTCTGTGTTAAATAAAATCTGCTTTTAGCACTGGCTTTCATTCTGGGTTCAGAAATAATACTTTCTACTATGAAAGGAGGACTAAATTTGGTAAATTTAAACAGAAGAATTTTCCAGTTTGCATAGGAAGCAACTGTCATGGTATTTCTATTTCCTTCCAATTCTCAAAGACTTATTTAAAAGAAAAGAAGAGAAAAATTCCTCCTTTTTTATCCTGTCACTGCTGTAGCTGCTGCTATGGTTCATTTGCGTCATCCTTTACTTTATGAGGCTTTAAAAATTAAAACATTTTTAGCAAAGACATAATACCCCATTGCCGAATATATTACATCTGAAAACAACTTAAGATTACAAATACCCCCTCCCAAAGAAAAAGGACTAGAGCAAGATGAGAGACCAGTCTTTCATAATCAGACCAAGATGAGAAATTGTACTTTCACAATACACATGGTTTGGTACTAAATCATTAAATAATTTACTAAGATTTTTCTTGATGCTATCAGATTGTGAAAGAATGATCTATGTCAATTAATCTCAGAAGGATTCTTAAAGTGAAAAGACTTTCAAATCAAAAGCAAATGTATGCAGACACAAATCCCTTATATCTATTCACAGCCAAACAACCAGCCCCCTACACACACACACACACACACACACTGTCAGAGCACTCATGCGCCACAGTATGGCTCTGTGCAGATACTTCTGTGATCACTTCAGACATGAGGTCTCTGTCTCCACCTAATAATGGAGTTTTGATAACAGATGACCTCAGTCTTCTAGAATGAGTTTGTTCTTGCATCATTAATTTAAAAGGACAGTGAGTGGTGCGTGGTACAGAAGAACAAAACAGCCCTGTGCCTTGCGAGGAGGCAGTCTTCCCGAGCGACACCCACCTTGAACTAGGTTCAAGGTTTTTTTTAAATATGCAAAATTATGATCAAAACAAATACTGTAAATAATTAGGCACACTAAGAAATGCCAAGAGTATTTCTACTATCTAGATTTTTAAGTTTCCTATTAATTGTAAGAGTTTTTAAAATTCATGATTTGCAGCAATGATGACAAGGGAAGACAAGGGTGAATCACTTTTTAAAGATAGCTGTCTTTATTAGGAAGGAGAGCAGAGAAGGAGAGTTTAGTCTGCCCTGGCCCACTGCTTTAAATCTGCTTGTATTATTATTTTGAAAACAACTTGTTTAGAATCAAGTAGAATTTCTTTGAAGACACATTTAAAAGCTATGATTTGTAATTCTTTTACCTCTTGTTTTTCTTCACTGTTGACCAAACCTAGATTATTGTGCACATTAAGCGAGCACTCTGAGTTACTTAGAGAGGCCTCCTTAAGTCTGATTCTGTATCTGCATACTATTACTCAATCATGTAAACATATGTGCATTCTGCAAATATACCTAATACTTAATATGCATGGTTGGTTTATTATACTGAACTTGTATTTTTATGTCATAATTTTATAACAAATTTCTATATTTTTAAAAAATTTAATTTTATGTATTTGGTACAGGGTCCCACTATACAGATCAGACTCGCAGTGATCTTCCTGTTTTCAGCCCTCCAATGCTGGGATTACAGGCGTGCCCAGACTCTGTGGCCAGCTCAGTGTGCCCAGGGGCGGAGCTAGCATGGCATGAGATCCTGGGCTCTGTTCCCTGCACGTGCTTAAGCAGGTGTCTAGTTCCCTGAACTATCAAACCAGCCCTGAATTTCTGCATTTCATTTATCACCAATACTCATAAAACTAATACATATTCATGGACTTTTAGGTAGGCCTTTTTTTTCTACTCTATGTAATATTAAATGGATATCTTCATATATGAACTCTTCGCTTCTGCTAAATTGTTTTCTTAAGTACACCTGCCTGTAATTGATCAAAATCAGCTGCCTGAATAAACATTCCATGCTGGGTTACCTTGAAAAATTAAATATCTATTATTTTAGTATTATAAAATTTACTAATACTATAAGAAATATGAATTCTTTATTATCTAAAACTACTCATTTACATGGGAACCTTATGAGACAAAGTAATAAATGTTCATATCACTCACATCATATTTATAAATAACTAACTGACTATAAGGATGTGTTTAGTTTGATGTTAAAGAATACAGGCTATAAGTACTGAATTTAGAATTACTTGGACTTCAATAAATAAAAAAATTACAAGTTAAAAATATCATGCATTTAGATTTTAGAATTTTTCCCCTTGAAAATAACATATGGATCAGTTAAAATCACAGGGCAACTCATAACATAGCTAACTCAAGTTAACAGACTCCCAAATCGCAAGGCGCTCAGCATCTTGGGGCCTCAGCCCAAGATTCTGCTAAGCTCCGAGTCCCGTGGGAGATGAAAATAACATAAAAGTGGATCTGAGACAGAGTTCCAGTCTTCTCCACTCCCAGAAAAAGGGGAGAAAGGTGAGATATGTGGGGAACAAATACCATAAATACCACAGGAATTACTCAGCCAACAAAAGACAGGAAGACATAAACTTCAAGGCCTTTTTACACTGTGCCTGTAAGTCCAGGGTTCTGATGTTATCAGCACTTGAGAAGCGTTTCTCAGGTCTACACAACTTTTAGTACAATGCCCCCTCCATGGATCAAAAGCATTTAGAAAATAAAACTGTATTGAAGATATACATTTATTGGCATCATTCTTGTCATTATGCTTTAAACAGTATTTTACAAGATATTTATATTATACTAAACACAGTAAGTAATCTTTAGATGATTTAAAGCACACTGATGGATGTGGATATCAAAATGTGATGCTATCTTATAAAAGGGACTTCAGTGTCTGCAGAATTTGATGCCCACAGGCATCCTGGGACTCTGTGTTAACAGGTAACCGCATACATCAACAGAGGCTAAGTTACTTAAATTCAGAATGAGCCACCTGAATTCATAGCACTTTAAATAATCCAAATAAATCTGTTCTCACATACAACTAAAACACCTAGCTGTGCCACGTTCTGCTTTCTTCCAGCAAAGGTTTTTCTAGCCTTCACATCAAACCAGTGGAGTAGCTGGGTTACTTGATTCACAAATGTCATATTTTAATTAATGTGTTTTAATTTATTCTTATTGTACTACTTCTATTCTCTCGGTTTGTGCAGGACACAAAATGTAGGTACATCTTCTACCTTTAAACACTAATAATCAATATATGTGATCAATATTGATCACATATATTGATTTAATATTATATATATATGTATATATATGTATATATATATATTATATATATGTATATATGTATATATATATATATATATATATATATATATATATATATATATACTGAACACTAAAAATCAACATATGTATTGCAACAAAACACAAAGTATGTCCAAGCTGCTAGAGAAGTCCAAAAGAGAGATGGAGAAAACATTACCCATCTTTCTGTCCTTATTTTGAATGTTCCCTCTGTGAAGAAACATTTAGATTGTTGAGACAGAGGCACTTTCTGAGGAGGTGAAGGAGTGGCACGGAGGCAGAAATGCACGTGGGATATCAAGGTAAAAATGCTTTTTAATGTCTTAGGCTATAGATAAAAAAGTAGTGGATCTACTTTAGAAAATATTGGTTGAAGATACATGGTGAAGACCCTCAAGGGTCAATCAATAAGGGCCATAATTATTCCAGCAACACTTCCAAGCTGCACAATAAATTACATTTTAGGAAATTTCTATATAGAAGTGGTTTCTTGCGAGAGTGCAGAGGAAGACAGGAGTCGGCACCACTGCTTTCTGCCATTACAAAGGCTGACCCGAGAGGCAGTGAGGGCCTGTACTAGAGTGAAGATGCTGGAAACCCCCATAAACAAATGACAATCTCCCAGCTAGCAGCGGGTGAGCTACCAAGGGAGCTGCTGCACAGAGGAGGTCAAGATAATCTTTGAAATGTTGATTTTGGATGCAGAAAGATGCTGATGACACCAACACTGAATCCAGAGGAGGGAAAACGGAAATGGAAGATGACTTTAGGTCGCTGCACTTGTATTTATCTCATTTTCTGGATTAATCTCCTCTCCTGACTTTCTTCATAAAACATACTGAATGGGAGATGTATGCTTATTGCATTGCTCTCAAACTAATTTTTGTCTAGAGTCCACATTATGATCACAAAACTAACATGCGTACGATATAAAATAAAGTGAAAATACGTATGATTATATGAAGGCTTACTTGAATGGCTAAGGTATATGTCTGAATGAGGGATACAATGGCTGTTCAATCAAGTACAGGTAACACAACTTTTTATGAGCGGTGCTAAGTCTTAAAACTAAGGATCTACATTTAGATCACCTCACAATATGTTACGAAACTGAAATGTAAAATCTCACCACTGATGTGTCAGAGGCATGATTTATGCGCAAAAGCCAAGACTGAGCTCCAGTAAGCACATGTAGCCTCAAAATAAATAACTTAACTCTCCACTCAGTGACTGGGAAATCAACAGCAGCTCGCACTTTGAGCGCAGACGCAAGGTTGGGGCTCCTGGCCCGGCACTGCACTTCTGCTTCCAGCACAGACAACAGTAAAACTGGGGGAAAAAAACAAAGTGCTTTCAACTATTTTCAGAGAGGGCAGAGCTAACAACAGGACTCTGATCTTCAAGAGGATGGAAGAACATGAGATGAACAACATATTGACTCTGGTTTTCTGTTTTGCCACACTTTCCAAGTCCTTGCTGGAGTTCAAATAAAAAACAGCAGTTTCATCAGAGATGAAAGAGCCATAAAATTTCTTCTGCCCAACTGCTATATACGCTTGGTTCCAAAGTACCATTGGGATCTTAATAACAGACTTTTAAGAAAACAGAATGTCACCTAGTCAATGGCCATAGTCAGCATCAAGAACCTCTTATCATAGGCCCAGCACAACAAAATACATGTTTAATTAGCTTAATCTTAAACTTGTATAAAACTAGCAAGGGTCAGACTGAGATACAAAAGTTAAGCATAACTATAATACTTACTGAAGTTCAAAATTCTAGCACTTTTTAACCTTTGGATGTACTATTGACCATCCAGTGAGGATAGCAGTTGGCTTTCAGAAGACATTTTTGTGTAACTTATGAATCACCTGAGATCTTAATATTAACAGTTGATGATTAAGGGTCCTATTATTCCACTTTACTCAATAATGCACTTTCACTCTGCTCTTCATAGGCAAAATGTGACCTTTAGCTAGAGGGACAGTCATGCCAGGTGATTCTTCGGAAATGAGACGATCTTGACTGATGCTTTCAACCCAAGTGACTTCTCCAACCACAAACAGAGCAGAACAAATAAGCCCTCAGTCACACACCAGATGCGGAATCTATTGTGGGCCAGAATTTCTAAGTGTTTGATTAGAATTTTTTTTTCTGGTTTAGGTTTTCTATTTCCTGAGTAATCACAATCTAATTTATAAAGACATTTGTGAAGGTTTTTTTTTTTCAAAGATTTTGAGCTTTTAAATAAGGATAAATCATCTTATAGTTAGTAAATGATAAACCACTGTGTTAAAGTAAACCAAAGTAATCAGACAGACAAAGACAATGACAACAAATGGAGTATTCTTAGGCCATCCTTATTTTTAATCATTAATTTTTATTAAAGGTGACAAGCGAAAAATATCACAAAGCCTCCCACACAAAGACATGCTAGTTCCTGCATTAGTTTTCATTTAGTGGAAGAAAGAAGCTCTCAAGGAAAAGTGCTGCCCAACTACGTGAACTCTGAACATAATGAGAAACCAGGTAAGACGACAGACCTTGCAAAAGTGTGTTCACCATTAACCCTCAAAATCCTTAACTGCTGAAAATATCTACATAAACACACTAATACATATAGAGTAAAACTGATGATTCCTTTTTACTGGCTGAAAAGAATTCCAGCAAATGTAGCAAAGAATCTATGTTTTAGGAAGAAAGACACTAAGTTTTGCTATAGCTAGTAAAATTCTCACAGCACTGGGACTCTAGCAGCACTGGAATTTTAGAAGCTCTGGAATTCTGTTCCTTGTGTCCTAAATCTATTTCTAGTATTTTTTCATTGTATTGGATTTTAAAAATTGTATTTTGTGCTCTGAAATGCATAAATGCTCAGTACACTCTTGGCTGTTCTCTGATGAATGTCTACCCTTGTGTCACTGTATCTCCATCACGGTTTGGAACATTCCTCTAGACCAAGCATATCTTTGTCTCCTTCTGCTGGTGAAACACCTAACTTTGCCTCCTAGGCAGTTGCTCATGTCTTTGTTCTTTAGCATCTGTCTTTAATCACATCAGTCTTACTGTATGGTAACTGGTGGAGTTACTCAGCCTCGACAGCAACACCATTCCATGCTTTCTGTGGTCTAGCTTCTCACATACCTGCCTGACTTCACGCCTCCTTCTCTTCTGCACAAACCTTTCACTGTAGCAATGAGAAGTGCCCATGTTTCAAGAAAATCAGTGTCAATGTGTCCATGAGTTTGCCCTTGCCTGACTCACCCCTCTCTACTGCCATGCCCATTCTCACTTTCTGCTATTGTTAGGACTGATACCCATAGCATACAAGCCACTCTCACTTCTGTAACAGTTTTAGGGTTCATATCAGTTTTTAAAATAGTTTGTTCATGATGTCTACTAGAAGATATTTCACATTTTCTCTTCCATGAAAACCATTCTGAGATCTCTTCTGTTACTACCTGATGTCAAGAATTTTTTCTGAATGACATACTACCTGGCATCAGCATTCTGTCTTGTGTCAGTTTCCTAATAAAGATTTAGCTTTGAATGTCCTAACAAAAAGTGAGAGATTGATATAGATGGACAGACAGACAGACAGACAGGCAGGCAGGCAGTAAGGCAGACAGGCAGACAGACAGGCAGACAGGCAGGAAGGCAGACAGGCAGACAGGCAGGAAGGCAGACAGACAGACATACAATGTTCAAATATGTTGTTAGTATAAGACAGTCCTTAGCTTTTAAACATACCTACAAGAAGCAACACTTACTCTGTGTTCTTTAAAATACTTTCATCACTACAATGTTTACACAAATATTGTCTATATTTTAATAATAGTAGAAAGAAAAAGCCCCAACTAAGAATGCCTCCTTCACCAAGAGAAACCCAACACTCCCGCAGAGCAGCTTGGAAGGCGACCCAACTCATTCACTACACGGACACACCTGTGGTGGCACAATTTAGTCCTATGTTTGCAAATACACAGTCTCTTACGCTCAACAGAATGGCTTAAAATGCAAATGAACTCTTTCCTTAAGTGATTAGAAAAGAGGCACATTTTTCTAATCAGGTGATAGAAAGTAATGGGAATCTAACCAAACCCCAACCGTGGCATCAACATGGACCAACCTGGGGGACAACCTGATAGGTCACTTTAGCAAAGCTCTGACAGAAAATTAATCACAAGCTATACAGTTTGTTCAAGTTCAGATCTTCACCTTGTTGAAATAGAAATTCTGTGGTCAAAGCTTCCCACAAAGTAACATATTTTCAGGTTATTATGGGTCTAAAGAATGATAAGATTAGCAGTCTGAATAACCAGCTGATATTGGCCTCCCAAAAGCCAGCAGGTCACAATCTGACTGAAGGAATTCAGGCAGCAGAAAGGGTACTTTTTCCGCAACCTGAGTTTGTGTATCTGTAGCTCAGCCCCCGCCCCCCCAAATACCTGACAGTCAGGAAAATTATCTCTAAGAGTCCATCTTTCTTGCTGATAGAACTATTACCAAAGCCCCTGAAATCACTGTGATCAGAATCACTCATCCTCCAGTTTAAAATTCTGTCCCATAAGGCCAGTAAGCCAGAAAAAGTATTATTTATACTCAATAGGGGCCAGTGTCAACTAGAACATGATGCTGTACTTCTGGACATATATTTAGCATATAAAACAAAGGAAATCTATAAAAGAAATTGTAGAGGTGTATAAAAGCAATGATTAAGAATCCCATTTAGTGTTTCCCTTTCCAGATCTGTGTTTGATTTTAATAGAACTAAAGTTCCAACTAGGTAAAGAATTTTCTAAAAGGGTTTCTAGAAAATTGGGGCCTTTCTCATTCTTCACCAGTAGTTAGTTTCTAGGAAGACATTAAAAAAAAAAAAAGCCTGCTTTTTTATTAGGCTGATACAATCTATTATTGGGGCTCTAGTGTGTCCTCTTTATCTAAACCGACAGCGCCAAGCCTGGAGCAGAATACATTAGAAGGAAGCATTTTTTCATTCCTAAAAGTTGACTTCTTAAGGAAAATGTTGTAAAATTTCTAAATCCACAATTTTAACACAGAGCTGGTTTAGGAATGACTATAAAGTAAGATATTTTGACATGAAATGTATCTTAATCCAAATTATTTTTTTTCTGAGAAAGTATTTCATTCAAGATTTAAAAGGTTACATGACTATAAATATTTTTATAAATTTTTAAAATACCAAGATAGTCTTAACTATAGAATGTTTACATTAACACAGTTCCCATTCGGCCATGGAATTCCTCTTTGACAATATTTTTAGGGACTCTGAACTAGTAATAGCCACACCCATGGGCTGCCAAGAGACCTTGTTTTCTTTTCAGGCATTCAATTGTCTTAGTTCAATGGAGGGAGAGGGTATTTAGGACCTCATGACTGTTATGGGATTAACATATTTTCTCATCCAAATTTCAATTTTTCTCCTTCTGTTGCCCACCCTGCAAAATACATTTCACTCATTAAACCTGGAATATATTTTTCTCATCTATGTCTCTCTCTCTCTCTCTCTCTCTCTCTCTCTCTCTCTCTCTCTCTGTCTCTCTCTCTCTCCCCCTCCCTCTCTCTCTGGATCTCTCTTCTTCTGTATTTTGTTCTTTTCCGCATTCTTTCTTTACTTAATACTATGATCTCACAACGTTAGTAAGGACAGTGCCAAAACCACACATTCTACTTGCTGGAACAAAGATCACTTCTTAAACAACTAGTGGTTTGAAAAAGGGTAGAAACTCAGAGTTGCCATATATCTTCCAAAGTCCAAAGTTTCCCAGGCTTATTTTGTCTAAGAATGTCACCTGTTCCATTTCTAGGCCTAGCTGACTATAAAAAATTAGCTGCAAAAATTGAAAGGAACTATACACAGAAGAAACTTCAAATAAAATAAGTAAAACCCTGTGTTCACTTTAAAACCAGCACACCCACCCTCTGTGATTAATGGGTAGGCTGAGAAGGCCTGCAAGGTTCCTAACATAAATCTGCAATTTGTTCATGTACCAACTGCCGGTGACAGGGAATTGAAGGGGTGCTGGCTCTATTTTATGAGCAACCAAATATAAGGGCAGCTCCAGGGTACTTAATGACATCATCTCACTGGTGCTGGCGCAGTTCTTTAGAATAAAATTTTAGTGCTGCCAAAGGACCACTCTTCCTGTATCTGATGACCAGTGTCTGATTCCTCCTGGCTTCACTCCTCCAAAGTAAAAATGACATTTCTCTCAACTGGTTGTTTCTTCTTCTTCTTATTGGTATTGCTGTCACAATATTATCCTTTAAGTGGTGTCAGTTTCAAAATGTCCCCAAGACTTGGGGATTATCAAAGTAGTTATTGACACCCATTTTTTAATTTTTTATCTTTCGTAGTACCATGGATCAAACTCAGGGCCTTGCACATGCTAGTCAGGGCCTTATGCCACTGAGCTGTCTCCTCAGCCCTCACCCATGTTTAAGTCACTGACATTATAATATGGGATTTCATATTCAACTTTATCAAATTCAGCTCATCCAATGGTACATGAAGGAAATTATCTAGAAAAAAAACCATTCAAAAACATCTGTATAAAACTATCTATGTTGTTTGTTCAATCCAAAGTCTAGAATGGAGAAAGCTCAAAAGAGTGATTTGGGGAGGTGAGAAGGGAGATGGCTCAATAGTAAAGCACTTCCCTAGCAAGCACAAGGGTCTGAGTTCAATCCCCAGTTCCACCAAATAAAAAAAAGGGTGACTTGGAACATTCTAAATCTCATTATATACACACATGCATTCATCTATACAAATACACATTTATGTTTTAATTCCAACAAAATTAATACATATGACCTATTTTTTTTAATTTAAGTACATCTGTGTTGCAAGCATTATTATTATATTTTTTTTTCTGTATTTAGGGCGGGGTCTACAGGGAATCACTACTCAGCATAAGTGCCTGCCAGGCAAGCAGGAAGGTCCTGAATTTGATCCCCGGTACTAAAAAAAAGGGAAAAAGAAACAAAATTGTTTTTAAGAAGACAAGAGTAGAAACAGCAAGGTCAATAGGAGATTATTATAGGTTTGCATGTGAAATGCTGTGACAAGTTTGGCTGAGGTGACACTGGCAGAAGTAATATATGAGTCAGATCTGCAATATTTTTTCAAGGTAGAACAACAAAACTTACTGAGCAGTAAAATAAAGCACATTTAAGAAAAGAAAAAAAAATTAATGTATTTAATACAGGGTCTAGAGGGTCTACAGGGTCTTACTACGTAGATCGGACTCCTAGTGATTTCTCCTGTTTTCCACCTTCCAAGTACTGGGATTACAGGCGTGGGCCACCACGCCCAGTCTCTACTGCAATCTCAGTGCGTCCCTCGGGCAGGGGCCAGCACACATGCTGGGGATCAAACCCCAGGCTGCTGAACTCTGCATAGGCAGGCGCTTTAGTCCACTGAGCTAACAGGCTGGCCATTGAAACTATTATTTTTTTTCAAATTTTACATTTCATCAGTATATGTTAACACTGTCTGTAAAATACTTTACACAAAGTCTTAATTGCAACCTTAGGTTACATTTAGTAAAGTTAAGTTCACGTCACTATTAAAGTGGCCTTAAAATTTCAAAGATGGATACATGGATAATTTTTTCGGACATTTAGAAATCTTTTGACCAAACAGAAAAATATGTACAGCTATCGATTTAGTACTTGAATGCAGACTGCACTATAATTGATGCTAGGTTATAACTGCTGTTTATGATCATGGCAAAAATGAACACAAAAACAAACACAAAAACCCCCAAGATTCTTGTCTAGTCACCTGTTTTCTGGAACTGTGCTAAGCTCTGAGTTAGAAAGTACCCAGCTGAGGGCAAGGCCACTTCCCCCTGCAGTTCTGGATGTCTGAGACTTATCAGAACAGCACTAAGCCAAACAATCTGCTGACAGATCAGATTTTCAGGAGAGAAAAGAAGCTCCACCCTCACAGCCCGTGACTAAGGCTGTCTGTGTGGAAACAGGCTCCTTGTTGCTTAGGAATCCACTGGCTCTGGGCTGTTTGTTTCTCCTTTTCCTTAAAGCCATAACTTTTGCCTGCCTGAGATGTTCTCATTCATCTTTAGAGTCATGGCACGTCACATCGCATAAAAAGGGGCCGTTATTTGAAGCACCTTTGAGAGACTTGCACTAAGTGAAGAAAGAGCCAGAGGTAACAGCTGAGTTATTCACAGAAAATTAATACACTCATATACTTCAACGATCTTCTCCGGCCATGTTCTAATGTGCTCTTTTAAGAAGCAAAAGAAATTCATCAAATATTTTTTTAAAAAATTTTTCAAAGTAACAGACACTCATTGCACCGAAGCAAAGAGTTTAGAGGTGTTCCTCGTTCTCACATTAGGCCTGCACACCTGAAATAGCCCATTTTAAAAGCCTGGTGTGTATCACCCCTTGTTTTATTATGTTTATGCAGATTTACACAAATATATACTGTCTATGCAACATGTCCCAGTTTTGAAATACAACCTATTATAATTCTGGAACAGTATTCACGGCTCTATAATTTGCTTTTCAATTTAACATTTATTACTGTGGGCAACTTTCAAAGCCAATATACACATTTTACCACATTGTTTTGAAGGGCTGCACAGCATTTTGTGATCTGAATATAAAATAACTGAAATAAGCATTCCTCTTTCGATAAACAATCCTTTCCAATTATTTGCTATTACAATGTACAGTTCGCATGTCAACACATATTTCTTTACAGGTTCCTTTATTTTTACAGGACAGATGCCTATAGGGGAGAAATGCCAGTGTTGACATTCCTAACCTTGGAAACACATGCACAATTACTCTTCCAAAAGACAGAGCCAACAGCAGAGTGTCCATTTCCCAACCACTTTGATTATGGGATATTAACAAGTTTTCTATATGTTGTCAGGTGAGTAGATAAAAAAATTATCACATTTTGACCTTAATTTGCATTTCCATGAGATCTCTTTAAATATTCAATTTATCTTGTCATTGGTCTTTCATTTTGGTTTTGTGGTTCTGGGAATAAAGCCCAAGGCCTCAAGCATACTAGGCAAGTACTCTACCACTGAACTACATTCCCAAGTCTTACAATTCTTATTAAAATTTACACTTACCCCTTGCCACAAGACAATGTGATATTTTTCTACATTGTTTTGAAAATCCTATAATGCAGAAATCTTCCTGGTAAATTTTTTTTATGAGTGTTCCATGTGAATACAATACTTCTTCACTTTGTAGGAGATGTACATAATATTTTAATTTTATTACATAAATTAAACTATAAATGCTTTCAGAATTAAACTATGAGGATCTAACTTGTCATACGACCTAAATGTCAATCTTATCAAAACAGGTTTTCCAACCTAGTGGTCACAGTCAAATTAGCAATTAAGAGAACAAGGGTAATATGATAGAATGAATAGGGCTCCTCTGAATTGGGTGGGAAGGAATATCTAAGGTAGCAGTAATTAGAGCAAGATCAGAGTATCAAAAATAGCCAGACTGTTCTTAGAGAGAACAGAAGGCTTAGGACTTAGGGAAAAGAGGATGCTAGAAAGGCATGCTGAAGGAATAAAAGGCCAGCATGTCCAGACAACCATAGAGGTAAGAGCAGACAGGGGTGTGTGTGATGGGTGGTAAAGACTGAGGAAGCAGCAGGTTTGGAGTAAAGAAGTAGAAACCAGGAGTGTTATTTGTACACATGAAGTGGAGGAGGTCTGCTGTCTCATTACTCTTCTCTTGTTGCTGGGACAAATACCCAACACCCACAATGAAGAAAGGGAAGGTTTATTTAGCTCACAGTCAGTGGTGGTCTCAGTTCATATTCAGCTGACTCCAAAGGGCAGAGAGTGACCTTTCATGGTGCAGGCAAAGAGCAAGGGCAGAGGGAGCGGCAGCAGCTCAGGCAGCCGGCTAGCCTCTCTCCGCTCCTTACAAGATAATGCAAATTACTTGCCCCAGGGCAGGTGCGGCATCCGCAGCCACAATAACCAATCACGGACTCCAGAAGCTGCGGCAGGACTGCGTAAGGCTTTGGGAGGATAACTAGACACAAACCAAAACACCTGCTCTCTATCTATGCCGAGTAAAGATCAGCAACTAGCAGGGGACTGGTGAAGGTCCAGAAAGGAGCGGAAGCTGAAGATAAAGGTTTGGGAGAAATGAACACCAAGATGCTATTTAAAGACCCTGATTAGTGCAGGGGTCATGGAGAGCAGTAAGGAAAGTCAGGGTACGTGGATGGAGGTAGAACTTCACAGTTACGCAGGACATGCTCACCAGCAACATAACACTGAACTTGGATTCACAAAAGAAACAAGACTTCAGAAATTAGACATATGTAAAATTACAGTATTATTTTAAGTGGTCTGCCAGTTTATTTGAAGAACCCATTTGCTGAGTTAGTGTATAAAACAAAAATTTTATATTAAAATCCTCTAAAATTATATAATTATACTTACATTATAATTATTAATAATTATATTATTATATAGATTATTGATTATATTAATATCTGAAATATGTGTGGGAGGCAGAGAACTTCAGGTACAAACATTCTGACCAGCAATGAGCACAGAAAACTGTCGTAAAGCTTTATTCGATGCACAAATAAAAATTAGGAAATGAAAGAAATTCTAAAAATGAAAAACTTGGGTAAGAGAGTAACAACTTTAGGTTCTGCTTCTCATGTCAGTGAGATAGCAGCTCCTTCTAGTCTGTACTTTGGGGGCTTCCCTTGCCTCAGCCTAGGGTATCCCTTGTAGACATCTAAACTCATGCTCCATGCCAGTTATTCAAAAGACTAAAGAACAGGAAAGTACATGCATCATTGAAAATGGTGACATACCCAGCACTCGGGAGGCTGAGGCAGGAGGATTGTTGTGAGTTCGAGACCAGCCTGAGCTACAAAGTGAGCTTAAGGCCAGCCTGAACTGCATAGTGAGACCCTGTCTCAAAAAGACAAAAAAAAAAAAAAAAAAAAAAAAAAATGGTGACATACTGAAATACAATTTGAGATGTGGAGAAACACTGAGCATTCACAAGGGCTTGACCCAGGGGCTGGAGAGATAGCTCAGTGGAATAAGTGCTTGCCTCACAAGGGCCAGACCTAGCAAAAAAGAAATGTCTGGATCTCATTTCACTTCATGGTTTTCCACGTACTGCACGACTGGTTCTTGAAGGACCATGCTGAAAGTTAAAAATTCAAGAGCTCAGCACTGCACATCCTAAACACCACCTCTGTCCTTAGCTCTCAGATGTCTTCACAAATATCTTTCCTTTTTTCTTTCTTACCATACAAGCAGTGATTTTATAATGACATTTTAAAGCATGCACACGAAAATTCACCCAAGTATCAGTTTTAGTCTGAGTCTTTAAACAAATGTCAGAGATTTCCCAGGTAAGAACTGAAACAGGTGGTGCTTGGGATAAAGCTCTCATATATTAACTCCAGTTGAATTTCTTGAGCTATGAGTAAGCAATTCCAGCAAATAGTCTATTCCCCGAATTCCTCAAATGTCTCAATTACAGTAGCATAAACATAGAATGTAGAAATCTTAATTAAATCCCAAGGAATAAATACATAAGAACTCAAGAATAACAATTTTCTTAACTGACATTGCAGATTTCTTCTAATATAAATATAACAGGAGGAAAATAAAGAGTGCAAAGGAGTTGATTCAGAGAAATGCAATTTTCTCAGTGACAAAACCAAATGAAGAAACAGTTTTCTTAAACACCACTTCTCAGTCTCACTAGTTTATTTACATAATTATCTGTTTCAAAAAAATTATCTGTTTAGAAAAAACTTAATTTTCTCCAGTCAAGGAATCTATTTCAAATACCAGTGGGGGAAAATGTAATTTAAAAATATACTTTAATTCTAAAGATGCTGTAACTAAATATTAAATTTTCCATACCAGATAAACTGTGTAATTTAAAAAACATACTTTCAAATTCCCATTTTGTTTTGTAAAATGGTTACAGCATCAGGATGAATGAAATAACAATCTATACTTCCCATAAATAATTATATGAAAACATGAAAAGAGAACTAAGTGCTGAATATTTATTTATTCAAGAGCAAAGGAAATAGCTAATACTTTTTCAATGTCAGCTATGTACTTATCTCATCACTCAACATGGGCCAAATAAATAAATAAAATTAGAAGAAAGACACCAAAGATTAAAGAAATAAACTCCTAAGAAAGTGAAATAATGGTCACAGTCATAATATTCATGTAGAATTTAGGAGCAGGGACTGAAGAGAGACAAATGCAGGATAGAAACAGAGAGTGAGAGAGACAGACAGACACAGAAACAGAAAGGGGAGGGGGAGAGAAAGCTAAGGAAACTTAAATAAGTAGGACACATGCTTGCACTGAAGACAATAAAATTATTATTAAATTTAGGGTCTGAAGGAGAAAGACTCTTACCTGACAGGGGAACACACAGGATACACAGAATGAGCAAGAACAGAAGGGTGCTCGGCTTCCATTTCCAATGGCACTTCCACATTCTACCGGAATAAAACATCCTGCAAGGAGAGTAACTCGAAATCAGCATGCTCAGTGTTCAGCATAGCATGACAAATAAGGCAAAAGTGCATGTCTGTAGCAGAAACTGGAAGATGAGAGACCTCTGTCTGCCTTTGTCTCCAGTAGTGCTGCAGATGGGACTCAGGGCCAGGTGCAGGGAGGCAAGTGCTCTGCCACTGACTGAGCTTAACTCCAGCTGAGGATGGTGATGAAAAGGTGATGACAATGACTTCATCACCTTCTTCAAGCTAATTAGCAAAAGAAAAACAAATGCATATCCTTTCTTTGCGAATTGGTGGCACTCTCCTTGTCAGAATACACTTACTAGTGGTTTCTTCATGAAAATGAAAATGGGTGAATATTCAGACAACTTAACTAGAAACATTTATAAAATAAAGTGAAAGGGCTGGCCAAATAGCTCAGCAGATTAAAGCGCCTGCAAGCAGGTGCAGGAGTCAGGGGTTCAATCCCCAGGCCTGCCGTGCCAGCTCCACCCCTGGGGCCCACTGATTGAGATTGGGCGTGGTGTCATGTGCCTGTAATCCCAGCACTTGGGAGGCTATAAACAGGAAAATCACAAGAGTCTAATCTAGTAGTGAGACCCTGAACTCGCTGTAGGACCTGGGGAGATGGCTCAGTGGTCTGAGTACTTGCCTGGCAAGTGCAAGGGTCCGAGTTTGATCCCCAGTACCATATGCTATGCTGGACCCAGAACCCTGGGCACACCTTGCTGGTCCTGAAACCAGGCATGGTGGTATATGCCTGTACCCTGGCGCTGGAAAGGCTGAGACAGGAGGATCATTGCGAGTCTGAGCTACATAATGAGACCCTATACCAAATAAATAATATTTTAAAAATAATTTCTAAAAAATAAAGTGATTTCAGCTTCAGCTTCACAAGAAACACCTGTTTAGGCAGCAGGTCAATATTTATATCAGTCTCTGATATAATTTATCAGAAATGTAGTCATACAGACATGTTATCATTTTATAGCATTTGCTGCTTTACATGTGAGAACACTTAGATATTTGAAGCTCTGCTCATTAAAATGAAGTGCTGAAGTATTAACATTCCAAAAATGTTGAAATTTTTATACACGTACATAACAATCAATTTTGATGTCATTAATGGCCACTGAACAAAAAGTAACAGACATCAGGGAATCACATGGGGAGGAGCTACTTTAAAAACTCAGTCTTTGGCACAATGATTTCATCTTTAAACCAAAAATTATATTTAATAATTAGAAAGAATATTCATACTTTAATTGGCCCAGCACCCTCAAAAGTAGTAAGCCTATGAAGGGAACAGCAAGTATAAAATCTAGTACCCTGGGGCCGTGAAGATGGCTCAGTGGAAAAAGCCCTTCCCTGGGAAGTGCAAGGGCCTGAGTTCCCTCCCTGATTCCAGGGAAAAAAAAAATCCAGTACCCTAAACGGACCAAAAATGGTTTAGCATGCGCCAGAGACTTGAGACAGTACATAGCAAAGCAGCAGCGGTGAGAAACCTCCAGATCTCATGAAGTTCCTTTGCCTGCAGTGGTAGTTCCAAGCCATTTCCTCACTCAAACAAAGGGCAACCAATCACAGTAATCATGCCTTCCATAAAACCTAAAGTTTCCTTACTTAGATAATTGTGAAGTGATAAATACAAAACCAGAAAAGCAGGAAGAGAACTACTAAAATGTGCAGAGCCGACATCAGGGATTCCTGCACTTGGCTCATGCCTCTGTTGGGAATCTTTTATTGGGATGGACTACCTTACAGCAAATACGATGAGCACTGGTCGGACACGCCTGGGTTTGCTACTTAGGAACTACGGGACCCTAGGAAATAGGCTTGATCACACTGTTTCCTATTGCTTAGCTGTCAAATAAGGAGCTTCAATGTTCCTAGTCTCCAGAGTTACTGAGATGATTAAATAAGATAATGTCTTCTTAAAAGATAGTATTTGATACTCAAGTAGTTCAATAAAGATTAGCTGTTATTATTGCTACTATTATCCCAGATACTCTAATGTAAGTGCGGTTACACTGTCCACAGTGAAAAGACTTAAACAGAAACAAACCATAGGCTTAATCTCACGTGCCAACACCAACTTTATAGCCACTTTTGAGATTACCTGTGAACCAAAATGCAGTGAACTATTCGCAGCCGAAATGAATGCAAAGATTCTAAGTAGTGTGTGAAGCTCGTGTTACACTTTGCATTCATCATGACAGAAGTTTTAGCAACAGTGTTCCTATTGGAAATTCTAACCTAGGACAAGGTTAAGAATAGTATTTTTTGTCTTTAATGGAAGATACTTTTTAAAAATACATTCATCCGAAATATTTAAAGCTAAATATATCGACTGATTAAGGAAGCATATTTCATCAAACAATAAAAATAATGGGCATGGATTCTAACTTGGCATAGACTTACACACTGGTTCCTTGGTTAACTGTAGTTTGGGGAGCAGGTATTTAAAGTCTAGGTTTTTTTCTTTTTTGTAGATAGGTTATTATCCAACAAATACATCCAGAGGTAACCACTTGTGACATTTAACAGGGAATCTTGCAGGGGTAGGCTATAAACTCTCACATAGAAAGTTCACTCATTTGGAAGAATGGGCCTATTTCCCATTGATGCTGCATGAATGAGGGGCTCTCCGTTCACGTTGGAGATGAATGAGCACGCTACTGAAACAAAAGAACAGTGGTATGTCCACAGCCGTTTGGAGATAGAGGGACAGAATGAAACTTAACCTCATTTTGCTGAGGAAGAAAGTGAAGTCTAGTAAAATAAAAGGGGAGACCAATAAAATGTGGGTTGTAGCCGTACAGATACGAACTGGAGGAAACGTCACTCCAAGTGAGCTCCCAGCTTCTTTCTCTTGCAGGGCACGTGACAATTTTCCTTGTGATATGTGCTCTTAAGGTTTGTACATATAAAGGGACTCACTCTTCGCCATGTAGCTGTACCCACGCCATTTCTTTTACCATACTCATGCAGCTTCCTTGCTATAAAAGTTTCTGACATTTTGGGATTCCACATCCAATCATAAAGTTGTTTTCCCCAAGCTGACTGCATCTTATCAAGCCATAGCTGCAAGTGACAACCACGGCTTGATGCATTCCAGGGCTCTCGGCTCTATCATTTCAGACAAAGAAAGAGTCTGTGACAGCATAAGCACTTGTGACCAAACATAAACCATATGACATGCCAACTTTCATCCACTTTACTATTTACTGAAGAACAGAAACAAATAAATTAAGAATAGAACAGAGGAAGGAAAGCACTGTGTGTATCTTCTCAGGGGATCACTTAGCAAAGACACATCCCTGAGATTCAAACAACTTTCTCCCAAGAGTGGAAAATCCCAAACAGGGTTACTAAGATGAACCTCCTCTTAGGAGGCACTATACTGTCTGTCATTTTGATTGTGGTCTCAAAGTTCTATTGAAGAGAGCTGGAACTTTTTTTTTTAACCTGAAATAAGTCACAGATTTGCATGATGGCTCTAAAAATTATGCAATAAAACACATCATCTCACAAGTGAGAGGACTAAGGCATTAAACATTTGCCCCAAATCATATTGTGTCACCCCATTTTCAACTGAACTGTACTTTTTCTTTTTTGCGGAACCAGGGATTGAACTCAGGCCCTTGCGCTTACCAGGGAAGTGCTTTTTCTACTGAACCATCTCCCCAGCTCCTGAACTGTACTTTTTGAGAACCAAATCATTACTATGGATGACTCCTGATTCAGAAAGCTTTAGAATGTAGCCCTTCTACATTGCTGAAACATGAATATCACCCCTGGCAGGCATGATTTTATCCAAACGCAACACTGAAATAATGTAAAAAAAAGAACTCTATCATCTCTCCTCTCTCTGTACTCACAAGGGTTTCCACAAAGTCACAAATTAAAGAGAACTTAATGAAGACATTTTGAAACTAATGGAGTAAATGACATGGTACTAATTTATTAATGAAAGAAATAGTCAAAATTCACTTCCATGCCCATATCCCACATACGTTTCTCTAGGCAATCTCTTCATAAAAAAAGTTGAGGAGTGGCAGAGAAAATAACTTAATTCTTATAGAGTAAAAAGAACAGTAATCTGGTTGATTCAAGTCTTCTCATATTAGTATTTCTTCTGGTTAATAATATTCTTGAGCATAAGCAATGTGTTTAAAGAAGGAAAAAAAAGGAGAAAATGAAATATCACCAATTTAGGTCTTTTTATTAAAGCTGGGCTTATCTCCACTTTAAAAACGTGATTTAACCTTAAAATTAAGATTTCACAAGTCTTGAACTCTATTTGATCAAACACACATACAACTGGTTCATACCACAGGTGAGACTCAAAGTCAACCTTTGGAACCATGTGTATGTGTACACATCAGTAGATCCATGTACAGCGGGGGAAGTTGGAAAAAGAAGAAGTCAATGGTGTTAACATTCTGGTTTTCACTTCCTACTGTAGCCTTACAAAATATTCCCAGTGGGGGAATTGGGTAAATTGTACACAGCATCTTTCTATACTTGAACAACTATATTTGGAAATACAAATACCTTAAAATTTTCCATTAAAAACATAAACCCTGAAGCCCTAATACATATACAACTTACTCTTAGATGATTCAGAAAAATACTTCTGTGGGTGGGTGGGTGGTGCATACACAGAAAAGGGAATGACTTTTTTGTTTAAAGCCAGGGTCAATATCATAGGTGATTCTGAGTAAAGGATATATAGCTGAGGATACTTTAATTCTCAGTCATTTTGAAGGTTTAAAACTATTTCTAAATATATTGAATACACAATTTACACTGAAATATATCAGTGTTTTTACTAAGTGATACTGTCATCACTGTTGAGTATATATGCTTTAATCATTGTCAGGTTTTTTTGTTTGTTTGTTTTTGTTTTTTGTGGTGCTAGGGATCAAACTCAGAACCTTGCACTTGCCAGGCAAGCATTTATTCCACTGAGCTATCTCCCCAGCCCCATGTCTTTCCCTTCTGTGGTTGGCATGTTCAAAGCACTTTCATCCCTTTCTATTACAGCAAAACATTTAGCTTGTTGATTTGTGATTTTTTTAACCAATTGTTAACTAAACATCTTACGCCTTTGTCATATTTGCTCCAGTTTAATTGACATTTTTAAGGTATTTCAAACAATCCAATTGTGAGTAATGCTTACAAAGGACAGTAAGATGATACTCAGGCAGCCACATTCAGCTTGTGCTGACATTCAGTTGCGAAACACAGATGCCCTGAATGTTATCATTCCAGGCCATGGATATACATCTTAATGTTCTAACATGTAGACAATGGAATGATGTCACCAAATTAGAAATGAAAATGGAAGAGTTTCTGTCCATGTATACTACACATGTTGAACAGTCATTTTCTATTTAGTCTAAATTCTGAATAGTCTCGAAACTTTTAATCATCCTATCAGAAATGTAAACTCTGTAAGACATACAGGCAGTTATAAAAATGGTCCTGTTTAAAGAAGCAGTTCTCAGTTTATCTTTAAAATATAAGTGGAATCTCTCTCAAATCATTATTTCCAGAAATTACAGTGGCATTAGGCAGTAAAACTACAGGCTTCTAATATTTCCCATAAGCCAGCAGACAATAACCTCATTCACCATTCACATTGGAAAAGCACAATGTCGTATAATTTATATAAGCCGTAAAGGGAACAGTGGCTTCATGCATCTCAAGGCCAGCTAATGCAAGTCTTGCGAACTATATTAAATTTCTTAAGGCACGAGAAACACGCAGCCACTACAACTCCTAAATATATTTATAAAATGTAGAATTTCAGGAACTGAGCATAGCAATATATGAATATTCCTTCTCTATAAGGAATAGGCAAAATAGTTTGTGTACTTGAATGTATTAAAATTAAAAAGATAATATGGTTTACTTCCCTGTATTAGCAATTTTGAATAAGATAGCAGGGATAGTTATCTTGGAAAAATTGGCATTCTTCCATACATTTTAACATGCTAATACCTACAAAGAATCAAAACATCTTGAAATATTAGATATGAATACAAAGAACAAAATGAAAAGAAACAGTTACAATCCCAGAAGGCATAAAAAGCTTTCAGTTAAAACAGACAAATAAACACAAATAAAGATACTAACCCTGTAAAAGTAAATAACCATATGTTCACTCTAAGATACACAATTTTCTAAGCACACAGAACTCAGATGGCTTATAGAACTATTCCATTATCAGAATTTGTTTTATATTACCCCCTGATCAGTCTCACATCTTTCATTTTTAAAACTGATACTTTTTTTTTTTTTTACATGTAAAAGCTTATTTCCCATGAGATCTCAATATCTAAGAAAACTCAAAAGGAGCTGGATAAAGATGTGCAGTTCAATTCCCAAGTTTATTTTTAGGAAAACCTGAAGTTGACAACAAATTCATTCATTCAAATATCTTGCCTGTATATGAGAATAAGTCTTCTATTAGACTACTGGCTGCAACCCAAAATAAATTCTCTTCAGTTATTCCTTGCTGATTTCACTGGCATAGATGTAACTTTAAAACTCACAGGTGTAGAATAACTTTAATCAAAACAAGTGGTTAGTTTCTTACTGCTTTGCACAGTACCACGAAGAGAGCTGCGGAATCCCAGGCTTCTCCTCGGTTACTGTGTGTATGGCGTGGGGACGATGGGCTGTGAAAGGAAAGGGGAAAAATCCTGATGGGGCAGGTCTTTTCCCAAGATACTGAACTAAAAGAGGAAATCCAAACGAAAACAAGCTCTTGTGGAGGGGAGTCCATATCAGTTTCTAAAGACTTGTACCTTAAGTACTGGAAGTTGGTAAAATATCTGCCAGTGCAACTGCCCAAGAATAAATAAAACTGTAGAGGGAAAATTATACATTACAAGAAAAAGGAACTGCTACATTGGCCACAAAAATACCCTTGGCCCTTCTAAGGAGAATCTTCCTTTTTCCATTCTGGAAGCCCACACCACCTTTCGAGGGGTCACTGCGAGGCAAGTCACCCTTCGGGTGACAACTCCGCAGAAACAAAACATTTTTGGTTTCTCTAACCCTTTCAGCCCGCCCTTCCCCTCTGCCCTCTTTAATTCTACAGGCAGCCCCCATATCAGGTCAGATGACATTCTCCTTTTTTTCTTCGTCTACCAAGTACAGTGAGAACACTTTCTGGGCTCGTAAAAATAAAAGAGGGTGGGTTATTAAAAGGGGAGAGAGTGAGAGAGGGGGGAAAAAGCACCAATTCAAATAACCGCGCGATCCAAGAACAACTCTACAGGCGACGGTGACAATGCGCGAAGTCAACCTTACGCGCACACCAGTACCTGCCAAGGCGTAGGTCCCCGAGCGAGCGCGCTCCTGTGGCCGGGCCAGGGTCCTGGACGGCGCGGAGATTCCTGCGGCTTCTTATTTCACAGGAAGGGAAAACACGCTTTCCCCATTCTCGAAGCCCTGCCCTTTTTATAACGCTCCACGCCGCCCCAACGTGCGCTTCACCTCCCGCCCGGGGAAAGCAGCGAGCCGCGCACACATGTCCCGGCGCCCACTGGCAGCGCTCCCGGTGCCTCGAGGGGCGAAGTGAAGACAAACCGGTTTCCTCCGCCACTGCGGCCGCGGCCGGGCCGAGTCCCTGGCGGGGGAGGGGCGCGGGGGGCCGGGGCGGAGGTGACTTACGTGGGCCTCGCCGCGCGCCTCCGCGCCCCGCGCCCACGCCGGCCGCCAGCGCCCGGGCTTTCCCGGCAGCCGCGCGCTCGGGGCGGCGCAAGGTGGACGGGGCGCCGCGGGGTGGGCGCAGGCGCCAGGGGGCGGGCGGCCGGCGCGGGGCCCGCCTGGGCTCGGAGGGGAGCTCGGGCGGGCGGCGCGGGGCGGGGTGCGCCCCCTCGGGGCCCGTGGCGGCCTCGCGGGCTTCCCAGGAGACTCGAGGGGATCCGCGCTCCCCGAGGCGCGGCGTGGCCCGGGCGGGGGCTCAGGTGCGCGGCGCGGTCCCCGGGCGCGGCTGCCCACCCAGCCGTCGCTACGACCCCGACTCCGAGCGCAGAAAGGGAGAAGTGGCGCGCGGGGTGGGCCGGGCGCGCAGGGCGCGGGCCGAGAGGGGAAAGGCGCTCGGAGCTGGGCGCCGCTCCCGGGCGGGGAGGGGACGGGGCCGAGCCGGAGCTCGCCGGCCTGAGCGCCCCAGAGCCGACCCGCGCTGGAGAGCAGAGCGGGAGCGGACGTCGGGGTGTGGGGCGACAGCTGCGCCCCCCCTGCCCCTGCCTCTGAGTCCCTGCGCTGCCCTTCCGCCAGCCTGCGGGCCATCACTTCACTCCTCTGTTCCGTTTCTTAGCTTAGTTTAGCTTAGCTTAGCTTTGCTTTGCTTGCCTCTCTTGTACTCTCCCGAACCCTTCTCCCTCGTTCTTGCGTTTCATAATGTGGCTTAGGAACTGGGGCCCAAGAGGTACACAACATTTTTAGTGAGGTCCACGTGCCAGAGCAAATCCTGCTGTGCAGTGCAGCCAGTCCTCCGCTCGCTCTGCATTGCTGCCCCAGAGCAGCCCTGGGAAGAGGAGCATGGACACGCCTCTCTGGACCTGAGGAGGAGCGGGGCTCAAGCCCGGCGAAGGGTCCCTTCCCACTGTGTATTGTCAGAGTTGTTTCACAAAGTGGAAGGCGCAGCGAAGCTCTGAAGCAGTGCGCACATCCAGAGCCTGAACAGCACAGCATGTGCTGTGAGCCAGCCCGGCCTTAGGCAGAACGCTGCAGAAGTCGTTTCACCTTGACTAGCCACTGATGGAGAACGCCTGTGTGGGGAAAAGAGGGACTAGCTCAGACAGCTATGGGCAGAAAAGAAAGCTTGCCTGCAAGCATCAAATCCAGACGCCTGATGCTTCGGGGTGTGTTCTGACTTTTATCAGTCTTTGTTATAATGAACAAACAGCAGGATTAATAGAGACACTGAATTGTAGCATTTGCAGGAGGTTGAAGCTCTGCTGGGCCTTCCAGCGTCACGGGTAGGGAAAACGAGACTTCAGAGGTGCGAGGTCTGCACAAACCACTTAGAAGTGGTCGGTTGTTCAAATCCATTACCCCAGAATCTCAGTTCAAATTTGTCACAATTACACTCGGTTATGCCAAAGAAATTTCTGAAGTTCAGCTCATAGACTTTAAAAACATTACTTTGCCGATCTGCAGTCAGAAACCTGGGTGCAGCTTGACCCTCTAGCAAGTGTAATCAGAATAACACTCAAGGCTGTGGTCTCATCAAGTCTCTGCTACTTCCACAACCTTAGGTAATTGTCCCACTACATCGTTTAGGAGCCTAAAGGCAAAAAAAAAAAAAAAAAAAAAAAAAAAAAAAAAAAAAAAAAAAAAAAAAAAAAAAAAAAAAAAAAAAAAAAAAAAAAAAAAAAAAAAAAAAAAAAAAAAAGTGCTTTAGCCACTGCCCTCTGAAAAAAGTACCGTTAATGGAATGTATATAGATTTACGGAGAAATTGATCTGAAGACATTGGCGATAGCAGTTGTGGACGTGTGGGTGCAAAAGCTGGACAGCAGTCCCGCAGGTTGGAGAGGCTTGGAGAAGAGACCTTATGAAAGGGCAGGCAGTCAGCAGCTGCCCAGAGGCCTTCTGGGTGGGAAGTCAGGCTTTATTCTCTTAGGCCTTCTTGTGACCACCTCAGGCTCATCCTCAGAATGAAAGGTACTCTACAAAATTCAGTCTACTGATTTGTAAACTATTTTATTAACATTCCTAATTTACTTTTAAAAAAATATTATTTATTTGATACAGGGTCTCACTATGCAGCTCAGACTTCTAAGGATCCTCCTGTCTCAGCCTCCCCAATGTTGGGATTACAGGGCATTGCAAGCCCAGGGGTCCAGGGCCAGTATGGCATATGGTACTAGGGATGGAACTCAGGTCCTTGCACATGCCAGGCAGGCACTTAGACCACTGAGCTATCTCCCCTACTTTTATTTTTAATTGACAAGTTATATATATATTTAGGGGCTACAGTATAAAATGTTGCTGTGTATACAATGTGGAATTATCAAATCAAGCTAAAAACCATATAGCATACAGTGATTACATTTATAGTGAGGACTTGGCACAAGTACATAATACATCTTAATTCTCTCATCCCATGGCCCTCTCCTTTCTCCTTGCTTCTTTTCTTAATCCCCTTCCCATTTCCAAAAACTCTATTTTCAACATCATTTTCTCCCTTCAATTCTTCTTTCTCTCTCCTTCCCCTTATTCTACCTTCTCTTCCCTCCATCCTCTTTAAAAAGATTTCCTTACTTATTTATCTGTCTTCTGTTTTGCCAAATATGTATTAAACATATGTATTAAACATATGTGTCTGACTAATTTCACTTAGCATTGTTAGTCACTATGTTGTACTAATGACCTCAAAACTGCATCATATTTAATTTGATACCTTTTTTGACCAAAATCTGTCTATTCCACTGGTCTCTCAAACTCTGATAACTGCCATTTTATGAGTTTAACTGTTTCATATTCCACACATCAGATCATGTGGTATTATTTTGGTTTGTTCATTAACAGATGAGGGGATAAAGAAAATGTAGTGTATATGCAAAAAGGAATAGTATTTAGCCTTTCAGTAGAAGAAAATTCTAGGGAAGGGTGTGTGTGTGTGTGTGTGTGTGTGTGTGTGTGTGTGTGTGTGTGTGTAGTGTGTAGTACAGGGACTGATCTCAAGGCCTTTACACTGAGATGCATCCCCAGCCCTTTCTAAAACTTTTATGTTGAGCCAGGGGTCCGCTAAGTTACTAAATTGCCCAGGTTGGGTTTAAGCTTGTGATCCCGGCCTAGATTGCTGGAATTACATGTGCTCATCAGCTGACTTGGCAGAAATTCTGTTGCTTTGACAGGACAGATGAGTCTATGGGACATTATGCAAGAGCCACCAACTTCAGTATTAATCTCATCCCAAGACGTCTCCACACAGAGATCTGTATGATGCCCAATCAGACATGAGCACTAGGGCTAGGCCAAATTAACATGTACAGTTAATTACCACACTGAGCAAAGCAAATTCATGTTCTTCTAGAAGATACCATAAATTATGTGTATGTTTCTATATAACCATGTGTCAGTTAAAAATTTTTCAATGGACCTATGTCTGTCATTAATTGGTATATTACTAATGATGACATTTTTCTATTTTTTTTTTTTTTTGGTGATACCAGGGATTGAACTCAGGACCTTGTGCTTGCCAGGCAAGCGCTTATTCTGCTGAACCATTTCTCCAGTCCCTCGATGGTATATTTTGACAGTTCTGCCCTTGAACTAAGGATTAGTTCATTATCTTTGAAAGAGCATGTTAGAGTAATGAAATGTATGGTTGAAAAATACATGGTCAGGGACCAGGGAGATGGCTCAGTAGAATAAGCAAGGGTCTGAGCTCAATCCCCAGTTCTACAAAAAAAAAAGAAAGAAAGAAAGTATATGGTCTTTTAATACACCAGAATTGAGTTCAAAACATGGCCCTGTAATTAACATGTACTGTGAGCTATAGAAGTTTGTTATGTGTATTTAAGCCTGATTTGAAAAATTATAACACTCCTTATAATGTATAATTTTAATTAATATGCACTTATAATATGTAATTTAGATTCAGCTTTCAGACAGACAGTGAGCTCAGGACAGAAAGTCCAAGCGTGTTTCCTGGAATTCGGCGCTATCAGTTGCCACGTTTAATATCATCCTAAAACTGAAAGTGCTGGGACCACATTCCTCTGTATGCAGGAATCCTCTGACCACATTCCAGACCAAATGAACATTGGGCATCTGTTTGAATTCCTTGACATTGATGAACACTGAACTATGAGAAACTTCCTCTTTCGGAGGATTAAATCAAACGTTCATGCCATCAGCATCCCAGGGCAGAACAAGGACATTCTATCTCCCACAATAAGGCTTTCAGATATCTGGGGACAGCCATCATCTTTCCCCTCTGTCTTCCTTTATTCAGTGTTCACAGCCCGAGTGGTTTTAACCATTCAGTGTCCAGCTGCTCGTACACATCTGACTGCTGCCCTTCCTTACCCACACGACAGTCAGCATCAGCTCTCTTCAAAAAGTACTCAGTGGATTCCAGACCTCCACCTTCGCAACTGAACTGGAAATTACTGTTGTGTAAATGAAAGCTAATATTTACTTATGAAGCAGCCACATAAAATATGTATAGCAGATAGACATAGTCTTAAGTTGATTTTCAACCATGTGCCAGGAAGTACATTTTAGCCCATAAATCAAGTTGTTCAAGAAACGTATACTTCACTGCAATTGAAATTCTTGTTTTAGGCTGGTTATATAGCTCAGTGGTTTAAAGTACCTGCTTAGGCAGACACAGGGACTGGGATTCGATCCCCATGGTGCCATGCCAGCTTTGCCCCCAGTACGTGCTGAGGTGGCAACTGAGACTGGGTGTGGTGGTGCGCACCTGTAATCCTAGCACTTGGGAGGCTGAAACAAGAGAATTCCTAGGAGTCTGATGTAGTGAGACCCTGTAGACCCTATACTAAATACATAAAAAAAGAAATTCTTATTGTAATCTATTCTTTAATCAATTCAAGTCCTTCCCTTTCTCTGGAATTTTTTGTTTGTTTGTTTATTTTCTCCAACAGGGAGGATGGAAAAACGCTGATACTTGCCTTACCTGTGTCAGTGTCAGCCTAGCCAATCCCTGGCCAATGGTCCATGTAGGATGTCTGCCTTCTCAGTGGGTCTCTCCTAGGCACTCTCTTGTCCCCACAGTGGCCTGTCAGTCTCGTCGACCTTGTCCCTCCAAGCAGCCCTTCTCTGGGTCTCTGTGTAAAAGGCAAGTTTTAGGGACATCCCATTCATTACACCCAGATCTCACAGACTGCATCTGTCACCCCCTCCTTTCTGTCTTCTTAAAACACTTTTATTTTTAGTGAAAGTATGGTATTTGTGGGACTTAAACTCAGGACCTTGTGCTTGCCAGTAGTTTTTTTTTTTTTTTTAACCCACAAATATACAATATATTCCACATAGTCATAGAGTTATGTGTTTTGCACTAGCTCAGAAGTCCGGGAAGTCTCATCCCTTAGTATCATTTGCCTCATCTGGGAATTGCTAGAAATGCAAATTTTTGGCATGAAATACTGAGCCAAAAATTCTTGGAGTGGGTACCAGAAATCTGTTGTAAGAAAAAAAACAAAACAAAACAAAAAACCTCTCTTCAGGATTCTGATACTTGTTAAAGGTTAAAACCCTCACTTTACGGCAGTGGTGACAAACCGATGGCATGTGTGCCACATTCAACAATTTTTAAAGGGTCTGTGTTTCCATTTAAGAAAGGAGAACACTTTTCTTTCTCTGCTATACCTTAATATTTACATATCCTTCAATTCCCCTAGGTTTCCATAGTGCCAAAAGATATGAAAACTAGATGCAGACATTTAGAACACTTCCTGTTCCGTCCCTGACCCCAGCACTCCCAGAAGCTAGGAATGCACACAGGTAGATTACGAAGAGGAGGGGAAAATAAGCTGGGAGAGGCAAAGCCTGCAATCTTGCAATTATCATAATTCCACAAACTCAGAACTTCTGCAAATAATGATTATTCTTATCTTGAGGACAGGAAATTGAAGTTTAAAAGTGATTAAACAATCAACCCAAATCATACCAGGAGCAGAAGGCCCCCCTCGTTTGCCAAGCTCTGAGTGGCTTCCAATACTGTGTTTTCCTTCTTGGCCTTTTTCATTTATGTTGGAGTCAGATCTTTGTACATGAAGTGTTGGAAATCTCACTCTGCAGGGCTGGATAAATTACTTGAATGTGTACTCAAGAAACCTACTGTAGGTATTTCCTTGCATTTAGTTCAGTGTATGAGTTTGAAGAAATTGCTTTGAAATTTCATCTGTTAATCTTAACAGTCTTTTATAATATTTTGTTACTTATGAAATTAATAATACCATTTCCAGGCTAGAGAGATAGCTCATCGACATAAGCACATGCCTCGCAAGTGCAAAGTCCTGATTTCCATATCCAGTACTGAAAAACACCAAAAAAAGCAAACATTTCCTGTATTTGGGTCAGGTAACAATGTTGCTGTAGACTGTAGGAGGCCCTCTTCCTACGGATAATGATCTACTCTTAAATCAACATTTTCAGCCACTTGGTATGGTATCATGCTTTATTCTTATCCCATGTGTTTTTCTTAATGGAACCTCAAGTATCCCAAGGGATTGTATAAGAGCTGTAGTGTCCTGCTTTGTTAACCTGAACATTCTAGGTACCAAGCCACTGAGGACATGACTTGGCAGGACCCTGCTGATTCCCAGTCAATCCTCACATCTAGTTTGCTTCTATTTCCCTTGGATGCCCCTTTCCTGTGAGAAAATCAGAGCAAATTATTATTTGAGAAGGGATAGGGTAGGTATTGTACGCCCGGTTCTGGTAACTTGGTGATGAACACAGGCTTCTAGGAACTTCATCTGTGAAGTTTTTTTTTTTTTTCATGCACGGGAAATCTTTTAGTCATCCCTGAGTTAGACAGGAGGCTGATCATTAACTAACATTTTAAAATGTTAATATTGACAGTAATCACCATCACTTTTAGTTATTCTTCTGTACATAATACTTCATTAAGATAATTATATTCAGTACCTCTTTAATCTTTATACCAACCCTATGGACACAGAGACATAGGCCAAAAGACTTTAGACAGGATAACTCTCTCTCTCTCTCTCTCTCTCTCTCTCTCTCTCTCTCTTTCTCTCTCTCTCTCTCTCTGTCTGCCTATCTCTCTTTATGCTGTATGTGCCAGGAACATTTATGCAAAGGCTCCAAGAGTCATTCCTATCAAAAGAAATGTAAGGGAAAAAGACATGGCTCTAAAATCTGGGTTTCTCTGCTATTTTATTACCCTGCTTTAATCAATTGGATGACTGTTACTGAATATTTCTGAGAGTCTGTATATCTGTGGCTTGACTTGGAAAACTTTAAGGTCCTGAAACCTTGGAAACACTAACAATTAAAAAAAATTGAACATGGTATATTCCCTTGGAATAAATGCAAGAACAAGAGCTATGTTCATCCAAGTAACTAATAATTTTCCTTATGCATTTAACAAAATATATTGGTTAACTGCTATATGGCAAGGATTACCTTAGGCACTGTCACTATAGCAGTGAAGAGAAAAGTCAGTGTTTTATTTATTTATTTATTTTTGCGGAACCAGGGATTGAACTCAGGCCCTTAGCACTTGCCAAGAAAGCGCTTATTCTACTGAGCCATCCCCCCAGCCCCTAGAGAAGTCAGTGTTTTAATCAATCTCATATTCTACTTGGTTTGAGTGGGACAAAATAGCAAAAACAACAAATTTCATGGAAAATAAAGCAAAAAATAAAAAAGATTGTAGAAAGATAGCATAACTGTTATTTTCTGTAAAGTGGTCAGGGTCACCAATAAAGTGACATGGCAAGAGACATGTGAATTAAATGGGTTAGATCCAGACAGCTATGGGATGGCAGAGACATCCACACTAGCAGAGGCATGTCCAAACCTGCACAGAAGAGCAAGGAGAATGGGCAGGCCAAATTTGAGAGAGAAAGAAGGGAAGAGGAAGAGAAGGGAGAGAAGGAACAAGTCCAAGCTGTACAGCAGTGCAGGATTAATTTTTTTTATCCTGCCTCAGGTTTATTTGTACAAAGAGCACAGGGGGATACCTACCCCCTACAGGTAGCACCTCAGGGGTCACACCAGTCCTTCTGTTTTTATATCAGCAGATGAGAGGCTTTTACTGTGAAGTTTTCACAGGGGCCTGGGCACCTTTGGGAGCCTGGGCTGGAACAAAAGCTGGAGTCTGGGCGCCTTTGGCTGGCAAGGCCTGCGACCCTTGGCAATGCGGGCATGGATACACTTCACAAGCTTGGGGTGGGTGGTATAGGCAAGTTGAGCAAGACTGTGGTTTACTCCCTCTCCAATGATCTTGGGCTTGACCTCCTTGGGCTTGATGAGGGCCTTGATAGCCTCAGCCTGGGCACGTACATTCATTGCCTTGGCATTGTTGGCTTGCACCTTCTTGGTGTCCTCCTTATTGTGCTTCTTGGCAAAATGCATGTTTCTGAGGAACTTTGGGTCTACCCTTTCAGAGATTCATATCTTTGTGACCATATCTTTCTTGATACCATTCTGTGCCACTTGTGGGACTGGTTGTGAGAGGTGTGGTTCCTGGACTTGGCCATAGCTGCAGTGTAAACTGTGGCTGCCAAGTGCCTGGAACCAGAAGAAGCCAGTGCAGGATTTTATAAGATAACTTAATGAAGGTGATAAGGACATGTCATCTCAAAATCCTCCACTTTGGTATAAAGATTGTTTTGAGCTGAAAGCAATGAGAAGAAGAAAATACCAACAGCTCTTGTCCTCTTACTTGCTTAGCAGCCAGGCAAGCATATATTTCTTTTTTTTTTTCTTTCTTTCTTTTTTGCAGAACTGGGGATTGAACTCAGGCCTTTGCACTTGCCAGGGAAGCACTTATTCTAATGAGCCATCTCCCCGGGACCCCATACACATATTTCTATAAAGGTCTTATCTCTCAATTCTCCCATATCAGGTGAAGGAAAATAGCCATTATCACCTCAGATGGGAGATGAGTACAAAGATAGGTCTGCACAAATTTTGTCAAAATTTTCTTATCCTTCACTAATGTCCCTCCATTTAGCTGTCTTCCCACACTTTACTGCCCCAAGGACCCAAATCTCTTACCCTTTGGTTGTGATTTCAGCACAGGTGTATCACATTTTGTTAGGATGACACATAATCCTGAAATTCCAAGCAGCTCTTTGAATTACCACACACCTTTGAATTATTCTGTATATATATACACATATTATATGCACACATAAATTTTGATTTATTGTTTTTTTCTACAGACCTGAGCCACTGAACCTCAGAGAAGAGGGGAGGTTTTATTTCCTCCCCTACAGAAGTCATTGGAAGTGTCTGAACAGACAAGGAAATGGTCTGATATACATGGGAAACGTACTCTGGGGTGGGAGAGGCAGAATGCAGAAAAGGAAGGCATTCCTGCAGGTAGTTGCATAGTCCAGGTGAGATAACAGTGAGTGCTAT
The DNA here is from genome assembly GCA_004027165.1 of Ctenomys sociabilis. Lineage (NCBI taxonomy): Eukaryota > Metazoa > Chordata > Mammalia > Rodentia > Ctenomyidae > Ctenomys > Ctenomys sociabilis. Next base: position 22,780 of record PVKA01007455.1, on the reverse strand, counting down.
TCACTGGGGAGGTAGAAATGGAAGTAGTGGCAGTGAAATAGCTCAGTGGCATAAGCACCTGTCTGGCAAGCGCAAGGTCCTGGGTTTGGTTCCTGGTACAAAAAAAGAAAAACAGAAGTAAAAGTTACTGTATTTGGGAGTAAGGATAATGGGAAGCCAACACTCTAGCCAATCTTCAGGCTATGAAGATTGGATCACAAATAAGGCTGGTTCCGTGAGCCAGAATGAAAGGTCCTGCAGACTTTCTTTGGACTTTGGATTTATGTGACATTGTCTTTTCATCATTCTACTGCAGATGGCTTTGAGGCACAGGCTGTGACATTAGCTCTTCTGTGTCTCTCACCTGGTGACCCACCCTCTAGGTTTTGGCCTGGCCAGAGTCCATGCACACATGGACCAATACCTTCTGCTCTCTTTTGAGCTCGCTCTCTGTCTCACTTCCTGCATCTTGCTTATCCGTTGTTTCTCGGAAGAGTCCTAGCTTATGTGTGGTGACCGTGGGGGTACTGCAGTAACTGTGTGTGAGGCATTAGTGGTCTGCGCTGGGTGTTGGTACTGAAGAGGCAGAAAGCAGTCCATAAACTCAAAGTGTTATTTGGATAGTGAAGTAATGAGACTTAGGATAGTTTAGGTGGAGGAGACTGAGGATGGCAGAACCAAGAATTCCCCCAGGTTTTAGGCTTGCAAAACTGCATGGATTGGGCTGATGAATTCTTACAAAAGAGCGGTAGTTTTGTCAGAAAGGGAACCTATTAAACATGACTTGCCTATTTGCGTCTAAGTAGAGATATCAAATAGGTAACTGATCCATACATTTGGCATTTAAAGGCACATTTATGAATCACCACACAGGCAGTGTTTAATACTCTGAGAATTCCAACTACTATACAGGTGTATACATAGAGAAAAGAAGTGAGTGGAGATCATGGCCAGCACTGATTTAAAGGGGAAGAAGAAATAGAACAGGGGACATGAGCACAGAGGGGTGACTAGGAAACTAGAACAAAAACAGGACCAGGACTGTAATCCCAGCACTCGGGAGGCTGAGGCAGGAGGATTGTTGTGAGTTCAAGACCAGCCTGAGCTACAAAGTGAAAAAAAAAAAAAAACCAGGAACATGTGACATTGCAGAAGCCAAAAGAGGAACATATCTGAAGAAGGAAGGACTCTGCAATATTAATATTTCTGAGGACACTTAGAAATGGCAACCTAGAGCTTCTTATTAACTCTGACTCAGTAGTGATGGAGAACTGCACATTTAGAAGCCATAATGGACTAGCTTGGGAAGAAGAGAGAGAGAATCTGGCTAACTCGCTGAGCATGAAGTCCTCCGTTCAAGACCAGCCTGAGCTACAAAGTGAGCTTAAGGCTAGCCTAAACTGCATAATGAGACCCTGTCTCAAAAAGACAAAAAAAAAAAAAAATTATCTATGGGTTATCACAACCCATAGAATTTCCTTTCTTCCCATCCCCTCCTCCTCCTCCTCCTTTTTTAAATTTGAGGCAAATACTTCATGATCTCACTTATGTCTATATTCTCAAATGAAAGAAAGAAAAGAAAAGAGAAAGAAAGAAAGAAAGAAAGAAAAGAAGAAAGAAACAATCAAACACAGAATGATAGGAAAATGGTACTTATACCAGTCTGAGCATGAAAGTGGGGAACGGAGATGTTCATCAAAGGCTACAAGTTACAGATAGAATTATAGTGCAACTCAGCAACCATGGTTGATAGTAACGTACTGTACATTTCAAAATTGCCAAAAATTTTAAAGGTTAATACAAAAAATAAGTAGGTTGGGCTGCAGAGATAGCTCAGCAGTGTGAGCACCCACCTAGGACCCAGATTTCCCCCAGTACCACATGCAGTGCGGGCCCCACTCCAAGTGCCTGGAGCCAGAAATTAGGCATAGTGGCACATACCTGTAAACCCAGTGCTGGGGAGGCTGAGACAGGAGGATCACTGTGAGTCCAAGCTACAGAGTGAGACCCTCCACCAAACATAAAATACATAAGTAGGTGAAGTTTAATTTCCTTCATATAATCATTCCATAATATATGCACATATCAAAACACCACACTGTACCTTATGTTATAAATACATGCAATAATAATTTGTCAATTCAAAATAAAATTTTAAAAAAGACTTGGTCATAGGTAACTTCTGTAATAAATTAGCACTAAAATAAAACAATGAAGCATAATATTGTTGAAAAGTATAGTAGATATGTTTCATAAACAGATGTTTTTAGATAGACATAAATGCTTCAAAAAGAAAAAGAAATTCTTGTTGGTGGGCAGAGAGAAGCTTTAGCAGTGATAGTCTAGAGAAACGAGGGGAAAGTGGAGACTATGAGGGAGCTGCAGGGAGGACTGGTGTCTAGTAGGCCACAGCGCACAACCCTAGAACAGAGGCTGTCAGACGATAACTACATATGTGTCACTGACATCAAGCAAGACGGTGAGACTAATGGATATTTACAGCCTATTGAAAATCCTTGTTGACTTTGGAGATTTTCTGGAATTAAGACAAAAGAGTAAGTGAGATGGAAAGCCAGGAAGGGCATAATATGCAGTGACAGAGTTTGGTTCAAATTCTGCATATTAGCTATTATTCATGACTATTGTCTCCTGCCAGCATTGGGAATGAATGGTTCAGTGCATATGAAGGACAATATAAGAAATGAGCTATGAAATAATGTGAAAGGTGGATTTCTTCTGCTGTCACAGCAAATGATTCCACCATATTTAAATTCATCTGCAATGCAAAGGAAAGGATAAACTTGCACAGCAGTCCAAAAGGGTCCTGGGATGACTGGTGTGTTCTTATAAATTCATTAAAAGAACTTTCATTGTGGGTAGATTTGTAATCACTCAGGTCTTGGGCTCTTATTACAATAAGTAACAAACAGGAATTTCGGCTTGTTTTGCTGTGAGTATCAAAATTTCTAATTGCTTCACTCTTTTGTTTCCCTTTTAAACTTTTTTAGTAAGAAGTTTTAGACTTCAGGAATTTGGGAGGGGTGAATTATCTGGAAGATTTTCCACCTGAAAGCAGCTCTTCTGGAATTCTGTTTTCTCTTTTGCTGCCCTCCTTTGGGTCTAGAGCCTGGAATCCATAGTTTCTTTAATTTAGTTTCTCTGGAGTATACCCTCCTACCAGCTGAAGGAAGACTGACCACCTAACTTTTGTAGATTAACATGAGTCTTTGGGCATACTTAGTCTTTTATACAGATCCTTTAGCTGCATGCATTGCGGTTATTAGGGCATAGCTGTGACGTGAGAGGAATTTTGTCCCTCCGGTTTCCGAAGCCGTCAGGGTTCATGTGGGCAGCTACTCTGGCAAATGTTTAGGCTTGATTTCCCTCTGCCATATTCTTTCCCCCATTAGCATTCACTTCATACATTGATGTTTAAAATGGTAGATGTCTCCAAGTGTTATGGAAGATGGGGTTTATTTGAAGATGCACGGACATGATTGTGATAAACAAACTGCGAACAGTACTGTATATTAAGTGATTATAAGAACCCTTCAAGAGCCAAAGAATATCTTATGAGATTATGATTGGGTATTAGTCAGCTATTAGAAATGTTGGCATTTAGTGAATGTATCCTAATTTTTCAAAGTGGGGTTAAAATGCAAACTATATTTAAATTTTATGGTATGCTAACTTACTATTTTGGGCCAATTAAATTTATACTTTGCGATACATAGTACTGTATCACACAATACCTCTTCAGTGTGACTTCTAATATGATATTCTCACACTTTTTGTGTAGCATACTCATATGCTAAAATCTTGTCTCAGTAGATACATAAATAAATGAAATATCCATAGTGAAGGAAACCAATCTCTTCTGCTAGTTCTTCGGGCATAACTGTGACATCCTATTAAATATTATTGTGATATACTACATGATTCTGAAATAACCAAGTCTTTTCCAAGTTTTATGGCAAAAAATAAAAAAAGAAAGAAATCAGCAATTCACTCACATTTCTAGTACTACCAAAAAATACCACAAATATTTTACCCATCAAATATAGGTTTAGCTCACAAATTTCTCCTGTCAATATTTAAAGAAAAGAAACTCTCTACAGGCCTGGGGCTTCAGATATAGTTTACTTTGTTGAGTTTATGAAAGAGAACATTGACTTAAGATTTTAAAATCAACATTTTCCTTTGCAAAGTATTTTGTTAATATTGTTACTAATATTTACTTAGCAAAATAATATTTAAAATATCATCTTAAAATCTGAACTATTTGCAAAGTTATTCTGGCACCAGATAAATTGATTTTCAGTCAGAAGTTTACATGTTATAAACCTTTGAATTTTTTTCTAAAAATTTATGCTTTTATCTGGATCCTTGAGTATTCATTTGCTATTTTGTATTCTATTGCCACATTTTAGTCTTTTTCTTTTGTTTAATAATAGCTTTAATCTTATCTTCTCTTTTCTGCTCACAGAGAAGTGCATTTTACTGTTAAAATTGTCTGGAAGAGAGAGAACAATTGGAAACAGAAAGGCACAATCCTAGGCCAAAAAATGTGATTAAAAAATATTGACATGCCTGCTAGACGAGAGAAGAGAAGGGTTAGCAAAACCAATGAGGACTCAATTCTGCTTGAACTGGTGCACAAAATGCATCCATATATAAAACTTCACCTGGGAACAGAAGTCTCAGGGTGTGAGAAATCAAGAAAGCCCTAGTAGAGGCAGAATCATGATGCACTTGAGGTTACAGTAGGATGCAATGGCAGAAACAGGAACATAGATACAAACAGGCTCTGCCATGCACTCGGGCAGTAGCCTTGACCCAAGACCCAGTCAGAGTCTTCAAGTAGGAACAGTAGTGAATGATGTTCCGCTTTCCAATTCTTATTAATTTTATAGATTGTATTTATAAACTATCTGGCAGACTTGATACTTAATGATAATTTCACAGCACAATCACGTTTATTTTATGAGAAAAGGATCTCTTTGGTGAAGAAGGCAAAATTCCCTAACAGATCAAGTGGCCAGAATTACTCCTTCATACGTATCAAATCGGATTCTGGGATCTGTTAGCATTAGTCCGCACACATCCTGCAAATAGTCTGTAGTCAGCATTCCTTGAGTTGTGGTGTAAGAGATTTTACCATCTCGAATTTTCATGGTTTGGCTGACTGCAATGGAGTAAGGACACAGACCTTGGGCGGTGGAGGTGTGGTGCACTCGCTAAGCCAGGGTCAGCCCCGAAGGCGGGGTGCTACCCACATGTGGCCAGACATACAAGCCAAGTGAACTGGGGGCATTGAACTCACCTGAGCACCCTGCAAGTGCCATCAACACAAACTGCCTTTGCTGAGTTCCTTATGAATGGGCTGGGAGCTGGGAGCTGGGAGGAGTGCAGCTCAGCAAGAGTGCTTGTCTAGCACACTGGAGGCTGTTGGTTTGATTCCAGCACCAACCAAAGAACAAAACAAAACAAAACAACCAAAGCACACACTCACTTGCCATACAAATGTGCTGTGCTTTTTGTAAGAAATTATATGACTCTTCTTCTACCAGCTCTACTAATCATATAACTCTTGGTCTGCTTATTTCTTTAAAATGCCCTTTGTATATCTGCCATCTGTTTTACATATGTCTAATTATGTTATGATTTCTAATTTACTTTATTGGGACATTCCAAGTAATTTTCAAATTACTGTTAAAATGATAAACTTTTTTTTATATGTATTTGGTACAGAGTTTCACTGCCGCTTGGACTCCTAGCGACCCTCCTGTTTTCAGCCTCCCCGGCGCTGGGGTTGCAGGTGGGTGCTACCACAGTGAACTTGGTGGCCGGCATAGTGCGCCCATGGGTGGGGCTGGCACGGCATGGGTGCCCGGGATCAAACCTGGCCTGGGTGCTAAGCAGGTGCTTGGTCTGCTGAACTATCTCACCGGCCCTATGTAAACTTTTTAAAGTAAAGTACAGATAACCAAAAATTGTCCTTTTCACCACTCTGAAGTGTGTAATTTGGTGACATTATTTGGTAGCACTCACATGCTACCAACCCTCACTATCTATCCCCAGAACTTTTTAATTATACCAAACAGAAATTCTATCCCAGTCCAGCAGTAGCTCCCACTCGCCCTCCCGCGAGCCCCAGGATTACTTTCCCTCCGCCTCCTGTCTCTGTCTGCCTGTCCCAGGCACGTCCTATTGGTAGGATGACAGTGTGCAGCCTTTGTGTCTGGCTGGGTCACCTAGCTGAGTATGCTCAAGGTTTGCTCCTGTGGAGACTCATGTCAGATTGTCGTTGCTATTTAAGGTTGTGTTATACTGGGCATGTATTTTTTTTGAAAGTTTAACTTTCAGAGGGTTGAGGATGTCCTGTTATGGTAACACAATTTCTGGCCTGTAAGCCCAGAGCTTTTGAAGTAAAGTAAAAGGGAGGGATCAGAAAAAAGGAAGGCCTGGTAGAGCCAGTGCTTATTTCAGATATAGGTATATGGCCTCTGGGCTACCTAGTTCCACCCCTAATAGCAGGCCGAGCAACAATGATGGATGTGGATAATAATAATTTCATTACTTCATAATTTAATATTTATCACTAAAATATTATTATATTTGCATTCCTGAAGAATATATATATATATATATATATATATATATATATATATATATCCTAATAGAATCGATTTTACCTTCCCCATTCTTTTTCATATTCCACTGGCCAGCACTGAATATTTGGACAAAAATTATTTTCTTTTTTTGTTGGTACCAGGGATCAAAGTCAGGGCCTTGCAGTTGCTGAGCAATTGAACAAAAAATTAATGAAATAATTATAAGACTACCAGGTAAATGAGAGAAAGGTAGAACTCTGCAGAATTAATAGCAAGCAAAATGTGATTTCCAGTAAAACTTTTCCATTATAGACTATTTTAATAAGCCACAGAATGAATAATTATGCTTAAAAAGTGGCAGTGAAATTAACAGACAAGAAGGTGGTGCCTTCCATGCAAGCCAGAATTGAAAGTTTCTTTTGAAGCTATAAAGTATCATTAATCTTGGAGTGAAGTGGAAACAACCCTCCCTCTGGTTTCACACAGACAGCTGCTAATGGTTAGGTAGTTTCAGAGAAAAAAAAAATATTTTGACATGGAAAATGCTAGTGCATCAGGCAGCAATTTGTAGAGTCCGAAGAGATACAGCAAATGAACTAGTTTTCAAAATGAGTATCACTGAAAAGTTTTCTTTTATCAGCATACTAAGCAGTGCCAATGGTATTTTTTCTTAAGTAACTGAGATTATATTAATAAATGTTATGTTTTTCCAAATCATTGTAAAATTATAGCTGGTGTCAAAAAATCTGTCATACTGCAAATCAGTTTTTTGTAACATAACATCTGATATGTTAAGTTAATATTGATACTATTCAAATGCTAAGCTCCATTTATGATTTCTGGAACAGCTCCCTTAACTCACATATTTCTATTTTTATGGATGATCTCTGACTTAAATCTTACTTTCCCAGACTAGTTCTACTCAATAAACTTTCACACTTATAACCAAGGTGTAAGTTATTGTTTTGGGTAAGAACTGAATCTAGTACAGCACAAGGGAATTATTATTTTATTGTTGGTGGAGATTGTTTGTGTTTCATATTATTTTTCTTATGCAAACATGGAACAATACAAAATCAGAGTCTGTAAAATCTCAACATATTTTTGAAATATTCTTGAGGTGGCTGCTGTCTCCTGAATTAGACATTTTCTTTTAGAGAATCATTAAAAAAGGACATAAAATTATTTGATGTGTTTTGATTTTAACTTTCAAAGCCAGATTAATGTGAAATTAGAAGTTTTAAGATTTTAGTAATTAGCAAATTAATATTTGCTGAGCTCTAAGATATATACAGTTCTGAGATATATTGAGTCCCAAAATATACAGAGAGGTATTAGCTGCTGTTTCATAGAATTTAGACTGATAATCTCAAAGTAAAAGACCAATTTTGTATGTGTACTCATATGTAAAGACATTATTAAAAAGTATTAATCAACTTTTGGACCATGGACTAGTTTCATTAACTGAAAACAGTAATATACATAAAACACTTATTAATTATGCAGCCTGACACAGAGATTAAATAAATTACTGTAATTGTTATTGCTAAGAAAATTATAATTAATTTTTGTTATGTTAAATTGTCTTTTTGAAAAGTCACCAGCATCTGTCACAAAAATAAAAAATCAAATACTATGTTTCCATAAACTTTTTATTCCTTTTTTATGAATCTAAATTTCTTTCTAAAGAGATAAAGCTGTTTCCTTCAAATCAAATTTACCCAGAGTTTCTACCCAACATTACAGATAATTTAGAAATATAGTCACAGCATATTTTTCCTTGTTTGGCCACATTTCATTTTTTCTTAATTATTTATATATGTCTTTATTTTAATATGCCAAACAATCATATATTAACATGAATATTTCTGCTTAAATTGACAAACTGTGTGCTGTATCAATATAAGTGATGAATATGCCGTTGTACTGGGCACTGAGCAGGTCCTCAGTCTGCTGAATTATCTCACTGGCCCTACATTAATTTTTTAAAGTATAGTAAAATGCAGATAATCATAAATTTGTCATTTCTATCACTTTGAAGTGTGTAATCGGGTGACATTATGTGCACCCACACTGCTACCAACCCTCACAACTGTCTATCCCCAGAACTTTTTAATTGTACCAAATGGAAACTCTGTACCAGTCCAGCAGTAGCTTTCACTTTCTCTCCTGCAAGCCCCAGGATTATCTTCATCCTCCTTCCTGCCTCTGTCTGGCTGTTCCAGGCACATCCTATTGGTGGGATCATGCAGCCTTTTGTGTCTGGCTTGGGTCACCTAGCCAAGGTTTGCTCCTGTGGAGACTCATGTCAGGTTGTCATTACTATTTAAGGTTGTATCATACTGGGCATATATATATATACATTAAAGTTAAACTTTCAGGGAGTTGAGGATATCCTGTTATGATAACGCACTATGTCTGGCCAAGAAGCCCAGAGATTCTGAAGTAAAGTGAAAGAGAAGGATTTATTTAATATGTAAGAATGCATTTTAGGGGCCAGGGAGATGGCTCAGTGGAATAAATGCTTGCATGGCAAGTGCAAGGGCCTGAGTTCCATCCCTGGTACCACCAAGAAAAAAAAAAAGAATGCATTTTTCTGACGAGATAGTGATTGAATTTAATTAAAATCACAAAACTAATATTTTTTACAAACCCTTTAGCACTACAATATTATTTCTAAAAAAGTATAGTATAAATGAAAGAAATACTCATTTTGGACTCAGAATGAACACTTACTAGAGTTTTAGAGAAGGAACACTGAGTCTGGCCTGCTTCTTAGACGTCTCATGCATCCTGTGAATATCCATCATCAGGGCTAAGAGGATTTGAACACTTAGTTAATTATGGTAAACTTTGAAATATAGCAATATCCATTGCACATAATTTTGTGTCCAGTGAAATAATAGGCTGAGAACTATCTTAATTACTATAAAGTGTTTGTCATTATTTGAATCTCTTTCATGGCACTTAAATTATTTTCTTACTTGCTTCAAGGTATAAGAGATAAAATACCCTTCATCTTTAATGAGGAAAACACTTATAATGTTGAAGCATAATAGATGAAGGAATATCTCATCTATTATGCTTCAACATTATCTCAGCCACTGTGAAAGAATAAAAACAGAAAATCTCAAAATTGGTGAAACACATAGTTAGCTAATATCCTGCTAGTTTGGACTCTGGGTTTCTCTGAAGCCCTTGAACTCTGTTGGCATCAAGCTCTGAGAAACAAGGCAAGACTGCATGAGCAGATGTAAACACAGAGCATGTTTGTCAGAGACAACTCTCTGGCCGGGCAGCAAGGCAGAAAACCTTTAACATATAACAGTCTTGCAACTATCAAATTGCATGAAGCAAAATGAAGATACACACACGTGTATACAAACACATACTCCTTTGGTCACGGGAATGTCTTTCTCTTGAGCTGTGGAAACTTCTAGAAAATCAGCAAAAACATCATAACCTCAGCAACGGCAATCCAAAAACTGGATCTGAGGCATCAGTCCACATGTGTCACATGGGACAGCACTTGTAGTTGAAGCATACACAGATTATAGGCTGTTAGACAAAACTCGTGAAATCCTCAGAAGAGCAAAAGGGATGCCAGAATGAATATAATGTTCAATTTCAACCAAAGTTTAGTGATTATGCAAAGAAAAGTTATGCATACATAAAATTAAGGATCAAAACTATCAATTGAAACAAATTTGAAGCGAGCTAAGGGTTGGATAGAATATATATAAATTTCAAAGAACTACTGTAAATATTTCTAAAAGCTAGGAATGAATTTTTTCCAATGCACAAAAATTTGTAGTAGCGAATAAACACCATATCAATACAGAAGCGGCAATCACCCAAAGCACTACACGAAAGGAGGCAGAACTGAACTAATGTAAGCGAGGATCAACTCCGGCACAGATTTCAGAAGGCATAAAACAAAAATGAGTGTACTGCAAAATAGATCAACAAAAATTACCCCATCTGATTAAGGGAAAGGAAGAAAAGATCAGAGAAAAATGAGAAGTTGCCACCTTCTCAGGTGGTGTAATACATACAAGACAACGTCTGGAAGAGAAGCACTGAGATGAATGGGCAGAAACAAAAAGTTCAAAAACCAGTGGCATAAAATAGTCTACATTTATTGAAAAACATAAGCATGAATCTGAGAGGCACTGAAAAACCCGAGAAAAAGAGAAAGCCTTACTCAGGCACATGAACTTCACCAAATGAAGTACTGAGACCCTGTAGACCCTGTCCTAAATAGAGAAAAAATAATAATAATAAAAATAACAAGAGAAAAATGATGTTTACTGCAGAGAAGTCTCACACTACGCTTGATGATAGACTGCTCAGCAACAGCTGAGAGACTGGACAGTGTGAGACACACTGAATGTGCTCAAAGGAAAAATCTATTATTCAAGATAACGTAGATCAGAGAAATTACTCCCCTAAAGTTAGTCATTTTTTAGATTTAAAAAGGGGAGTCCTTTAATGTTAGTGTAACTATGCTGATTAGAATGCAATAAAGTTCTTCAGGGAAAGGCAAGTAGCACAATATGGAAGTTCATTTCCACTGCCTCCATCTCCCAGAACGGTGGAATTATACATGCATACTACGATGATTGGCTTGAGTCAGATTTTGAAGAGCTTGCATTTAATACATATTCAATATTTAATCTAAATATTAAATTTATCAGTGGAAGTTTTTCTTCTCTTTTTTTGTATATTCAGTACAGGGTCTATAGGGTCTCACTACTCAGATCCAACTCCAAGAACTGGGATTATAGGCACACACCACAGGGCCCAGTCTCATTCGTTGTCTGAGTTTACCCTGGGGGCGGGACCCACACGGCAGGCCAGGGATAGAAACCCCAGCCCCTGCATCTGCCTAAGCAGTCACTTTAATCCACTGAGCTATCTGGCCAGCCCTGTAAAGTTTTTATAGTAGTTCCTTTTCATAATTTTAATATCTGTAGAACTTATACTAAGTCCTATATTGGCAACTTGAGTTTTATTTCTGTTTTTTTATGATCAAACCAGCTGATTTATTGTTATCACAAATTTCAAGAAGCCACCTAGTTTCATTTATTCTCTCTTTGTATTCTGTTCTATTTTACTGATTCTCACTTTTTCGTTCCTTTTATTTTATTGAGATAAGTGTTAAATTCTTTGTTTGGCTTCTTACATTGGAAGCTTGTATCAAGGCTTCCAAGTCTTTTGATTTGTTTAGTTTTATTTTAATATAAATATTGAAAGTTACGTACTTAGTTTCATCTTAAATGTATATCTTGTCTTCGTTGTCATTCATTTCAGAGTATTTTCTAATTCTTTTATTTTGGGGACAAATGGGCTATTTACAACTATGTTGTTTAAGGTCCAAATATTTGGGGGAATTTCCAGAGAAGTCTCTGTTTTGAATCTAAGCTTAATTTTATTATTGCCAGACAAGACACTTCACATGTGTTCCATCTGTCTCTGCTTATTAGGCATTGTATAGTCTTGGAGCTTTTTTGGTAAATATTTCACAATAGTCTGGAAAGGTTGTACATGCTGCCCTTGTTCGTTGTCTTCTATCCTGGGCAACTGGTTAATGGTGTTCAAATCTATATATATCATGATCTTTTGCTTGTTTGTTTGTAAAAAAAATCATATTATGTAGCTCAAGGTGGTCTTGATCTCAGTCTATAGCCTAGGTTGTCCTTGTCCTAGCTGCAACCCTCGTGCCCCAGCCTCCTGAGTATTGGGATTATAGGCCTGAACCACTGTGCCCCATCTACTTCATGAGTTTCTGCCAACCTCCTTTATCAAATACTGAATGAGGAGTCTTCTCTGGACTTTAAATAGTACTAAATTTCTACCAAATTTGGGAGTTGTATTATTAGGTATATATACATGCATAATTATGCATTTTCTTGTTGTATTGACTTTTTTGAATTAATGAAATGCTTGTGATTGCTGTAGGAAATTCCCTTGGCTAGAAGACTGTTACATCAACGCAGCAGCTTCCTAATGCCTAGTGTTTGAAAGCCCAGTCTTCAGTCTTTTTTTCTTTCAAACCATTCATCTCTTTGCATCTAATGAGTCTCTCTTGGGTAGCAGAGGAAAAATGCAGCTTGCCATCTCTTCCTTTCATTTAGGGTTTGATCAATTCACAGTTAGTAGGATTATTTATCATGTAGGTTGTAAGTCTGACATTTTTGCCAGGATCTAAAAACTTTTGTTTCATTCTGTTTCATTTTCCCATCTCTCTTTTCCCATTTTCTTTCAGTTTAAACAAATACTAAGCATTAAATCACTATAAATCTTATACTGACATCCTCTTGTACAGAATGATATCATACAACTTTAACTTATCAAAGTCTACTTAATTAATATTAAATCGTTTTCAGCTAAAGACAGAAAACTTTTGAAAGCAGAGTTCTATTTATCTTTCCATTCTTTGGATTGTTTTCATTGTATACATTGGAATCATAGTAATACAGTACCACAAAAAACTGTGCTCCCATCCTGGTAGGCTGAGGCAGGACAATGAAAAAATTTTAGCTCTGCCTGAGCAAGGAGAGCACTTAGCAAAAGCAGGGGAAGGGAGCACAGTGCAAAGGCTGAGCTCCTAGTGATAGTAACACTCAATGAGAAACTGAACAAGAGCTCCACGACAAGTAAAAAATTGAACTTGTAATCAAAATGCTTCCCACCAAGAAAATTTTGTACCTGTATGCTTGTTGACAAATGTTGTACAACATTAAAACAGAGGTAGCAGTGCTACATAAATCTTATTAGACAATAGGCAAAAAGGGCACTTTTCAACTCATTTTATGCAACCAATATCCCCTCAATAAAAAAAACGGCAGAAAGAAAAAACCCTGCAAACATTACAGAACATGCCTGTTTGCATAATTTCCAATTTTCTTGATAATACATCAAGGAACTAAATACAATATGATACAAACAATATAGAGGAAACAAAATATTTGCATCTGAAATGAAAGGGGAAACTTAGGGAAAGTTTTGAAAAAGGAGAAGGGGTACAGAGCACTGCTTTGGAGTCAGGCGTGGGTCGTCTGCTTGCACCGTGGGCTTTGCATTTCTGGAAGGTTACTGAGTCTGAATGCTTTGCATGTTGCCAGAATAGCACTGCAGAAACTTGGATTCTAAGGATGGAGGACAAGATAAAATGACTTTGAGGTCTATGTCTGGATGAACAGAAGGAGAAGTCTAGGTGGAGGCAGGGAAGAAAGTCCAGGCGTTCCTTTCTAGGAAAAGACCTGTGAGGCAGTTTTGGTACCAAAGTGTAGGGAGCCGGCTCACCTTTTCTGGATGCAGAGTACTCAGCACCCACTAGCAGGTACTTTCTGCTGTTTGGGGAATTCTTGTAACTAAGCTGAGCTATAGATGACTCATTCGTGTTTCAGACAGAAACATCGGGGAGAGAGAGAGAGCGAGACAGAGACAGAGACAGAGACAGAGAGAGAGAGAGAGAGACAGAGACAGACACAGACACAGACACAGACACAGAGACAGAGTTTGAAAGAGACATTAGCCGAATCCTGACATGGCAGAGCTGTTGTGGAGACGGCATGCAGGCTGGCGTGACGACCCGCTGCTACTGCTGTCCCTCAGATTGCATGTTCGATTCATGCAGGGTATTTGCTTCCAGCAGGGTACTATCTGACCTCAGAGAGGCTGTTCCTGTAGCCCAGGGCAGCCTTTCTACGCCCTCAGGGTGTTCCTGGGTCGTCGGGAGCACCTTTCATTTCCTGGAAGGAGACCTTCCTTGTTCTCTTTCTCGCTTCCTCACTGCAGAGTAAGAACTGGACAAAATGATTGAGCTCCAGTGTAGAAAAACCTGTTTATAAACTAGCAGAAAAAAGATGATCAGAAATATGTATAAAATGTATCTGTACGGAAAACAGGAGATTGAATATTTTATTTAAAACTCCTATCATAATGGAGTCAGTGTGTGGCACCTTGTGGGACTGGAGCAAAACCCTACCAGGCAGAGAAGAGTACGGTGTCCTCCTGGCTGGGGCCCTCAGAAGGGCTCATGGAGACAGTGCTATCACTTGGCCCCTTAAAATCGGAAGGGATGGGGCTGGGAATAAGCGCTTCCCTGGCAAGCACAAGGGCCTGAGTTCAATACCCAGTTCCGCAAAAAAAAAGAGAAAAAATTGGAAAAAGCCCAGGCTTCCCAAAAGCCCCACCAGCCTTTCTGCTTTCCTCTTTCAGAGCATTTCCCCATTCTCTCAGGTACAAAAAGCTTGGTGATCTTCTGCTTCTTAATCTACTCATTGTCAAGCTGGGTTGCCAACCAAAGCTGGCAAAGCTGTAACTAATTTCTAGACATGGTCACAGCTGCTGCTTTCTTTGGTGGTGTAGAATAGTGCATAGAGAACAAAATCAGGAAAAAACATCTAGTCGGGGAATTTCTTTTACGACAATAATGGTAAAGGTGGCTTTTAGGAGACGTGCTGGTTAGCAGCTAGGAACACGGCAGCTCTGTTTGTGGATTATAAGTGATTCATAGTCAATGGCTACATTCAATTAGTACAAATCCGAAAAATATCAGAATGGAAAATGGAAAAATGAGGGTTTTTTGGGGAGTTACCCCTGAAAAGATCAAAGGAAGAGATGCTTCCTTATTGTGCAACATGCCAATGTCAGGTCAGATGTCAGAATCAAAAACCTTTAAGAGGATGTAAAATCTGTGTGTGTGTGTGTGTGTGTGTGTGTGTGTGTCAGTATGTGTGTGTGTCAGTATGTGTGTGTGTGAGAGACAGAGACACAAAGACAGAGACACAGAGACAGAAAAAGAGTGAGTGATGGAGACAGAGGAAGAGAGACAGAGAAAGAGACAGAAGGAGAGAGGCAGAAAGAAAGAGAAACAGACAGAGAGAGAGACAGAAAGAGAGAGACAGAGAGGCAGAGGGAGCTAGAGAAAGGGAAGGAGAAAGAGATGGGGCAGGAGGGAGAGATACTGAGAGACAGAATGAGAGAAAGAGAGACAGAGAGACAGTCAAGAGACACGGAGAGACTGATGAGGGCTTTCCTTGCATCGCACTAGTCAAAAAAAATACAATATTACTTGTGGACCTCTAGATGTATGTATGTAAATCACGGGCATGATACTTGAGGTGCTTAGAAACTTGAATATTAAACTGGAAGCCCTGCAGCAGCCATGCCATTGCCAAGGCATTATTAAATTCCTCCTTGAAATATCCTCTTGGTTTACTGAGTAGAATATTTTGCTAAGTGCCCGGAATTTCTCTAGAAAGTTTTGTACTGTCTCTGTGCTTGAGGCGAACAAAGATATAGCCTCTGAATCCTTTCAAAATAAGATTTTCCTGGGATGTCTTTTTGTTTCATTTTACTTTGTCTACGGCAGGTTTATTCTTTGGGTACTTGGCCTTCATAGCAACATTTATTTCTCTGCATTCGTTTAAATGCCTATGTCTGATGGGCAATTAATAAATGCAAAGTACTCCAATTTCCTCTCCTTCCCCTTGAGGTAGGAGTCTACCAGAAATGTTGGCTAAAACATGTGGTTTTCAAGATCCAATTTATTATGACTGAAAAACAAGGAACTGGTGGGTGGTCAGTACAATGTCGTGGTCGCAATGGAAGCCAAAGCGACTGGAAAAGATCTTTGTGGAAAATGGTATGTGTATGCTTAGAGATAAAAATATGTAAGAACTTGTGTCACCAGTAAGCTTTTACACCAAAAATAATATGAATTTAATGTAGACTCATAATACAGTATGGCTTAAAATAGAAACAGCAAGGAAAAATGACAGAAGAATATATATTCTTGAGCTCCATGGTAGATCAGTGAAATGAATTACAGATGAAACTGGAATGATGAATTTGCTTTTAAAATAAAACTGATTATATGGAGATAGGACAGCAGGACCTGAAACATGAGGACATGGAACTTGTGGCCATATTTCAGCTGTATTCCTATTGTACTTTTCTGGGATTGGTTATTTCGTGCTCTGCTGAGCTGAAGGAAGGGTCTGAATTGACTCTCCTGTGTCCAAGGCTCCCACTATGAAGAAAAGTGACAGAGAATTCTCCCAAAGCAGCAGCTGCTGTTGACAGGAGCAGAAGCTGCATATGGGGGCATTAAGCTGAGGCCCCCATGCTTTTATTTTTTTATTATAATTATAATTATTATTATTATTATTAGTGCAGAACCAGGGATTGAACTCAGGCCCTTGAGCTTGCCAGGCAAGCGCTTATTCCACTGAGCTATCTCCCCAGCCCCTACACTTCTGAAGCAGGACCTAAATTACAAATAATGACAACCTCTATGGCCACTCTGACCTCTGCTGCATGAACACAACTGAAACAGTGAAGACGTAGTCCAACCTGATTGGCTTTAAAAAAGAAAAAGCTAAGAATATCAGTGCTCTGATTTGTCACGCTTAGACTTTCCTCTTTCTGTTCCTCCTCCTGTTCCCCCTTCCCCCCTCCCTCTTCCTTTGCCTCCATTCAATTTGCCTGTCAGTTATTATGCTCCTACTTATTATGTACTGTGCACAGGAGCAGAAGCTCAATGTCTCTTGTTCTCAGGGGCTGTCTTTCTGATTGGAAACCATTTTCACTTTCCTTGCTATTTACCATTATTTCTTGATGAGGAAAACATACCATCTAAAGCTGACTTCTCACTGCAAGGGACAAAAGGATTCTACCAAATTGAAGAATGAATTGTTAAGAACAGCAGAGGTTCAGAGTAGGAAATATTTACCTATTGAGAGAGAGAGAGACAGACAGACAGACAGACAGACACAGACAGACAGAGCTTCTGAGAGCCAGAAAGGAACCAGAAGATTGCCAAGAAGTCCACTTCTAAAATGAAAATTTATGGAGTAAAATCACAAGTGGATACAAAATCATGAGGTAGGTACAACATGGGGCAAAACTATGATCCAACCAATAAGATTACAAGTACAGTCACTTAGGCAATGTTTCTCCAGGGGGAAGCAGGCCATGTAGCAAGGGTCCATGGAAAGAACAAGAACCATATTTGGAAGACAGGAGGCCCTGGTCAGCCACCTGGGTAACTGATGTCTGTCTAGGATTTATTGAAACCAGGTCATGCCAGATATGGTACACTGCTAACCCCTTGGGCAGGCATGTAGGACTGGTTACTCCATCCTTGTCTTGAGGCCTGGCCTTCAGTGGCTGCACCTCCAGGCAAGCTGCAATGTGCTCTCAGCCTCTGTGCTGATTCCCTCTAGGGCCTACCCCTATCTGACTGCCTACAGTATTTTTACCTAGCTTAGCTGTCTATAATAGCATTTGGTGGGGCTTCTGGGAAAGAAAATTAAATCACTGATGGAAAAGAGCCCTCATCATAAATGGGTTAAATCTTCAAGAAGGAGAGCTCTCTCACTGTCCTTCTGCCAGCTGAAGATAGAGTGAAAAGATGACCTCCTGTCAGGCCTTCTCTCTGACCTTGGGTTTCTGGCAAATAGAGATATAAAAAAAATATTTATAAGTCACCCAGTTTTTAAATCTTTCAGTAACTCTAACAGGCTGAACAATCTGCAAAGCCTTCTCTTCTTTATACAGTGCTGATTCTCACCTCTCTGCCTAACTGAAGACTACAAACCCTTGAAGTCTCTGACATACACAGCAGGGTATCAGGCACTCACTAAATATTTGTTGAGTTGCTCTGCCTAACCCCCAAAATCTCCAGACTCATGAAGCAATGGATAACAATGACATTACCAAGTAGTAGAGAAGGAGGGCACAAAATGAGTTGTTTCTGCAAGAATGATCCGAAAACTCCAAGAGTAGGTAAATCTGTATGCAGCGTTGAGGGAGCCTCAGAGAGAGAAGGCAGAGGACTTCGATGGAGGCTGGAAATGGGCTAAGTGTAAGGGAATAAAAGAAACACGTGTTTGTATGATATAGTTAAGGTTTAGAGCAAAATTAATGAGGAATCATCATGAAAAAGTATTACAGGATCAAGTAGCAAATTCAACCTAAGTATTTGATTATCAAAATAATCACAGTGCCTCCTTTTTATGGAACATTTGGTAATAGGACACAAAAGCTGTCAACCTAGCCTGTGAAGTCTTTTTATGATTTCTTCTACATCAAAATGTATATTTCACATATCCCCTTTGACCTAAATAATGTATTCAGCAACCATGTAATTAAAATGTTCTATCTGCTGGGCACTGTTGTAAGTTGTTTTACGCTCATTAATCGCTAGCCTCAGATTAGTTCTACTCACAGTGGAGGAATGTGAGACTTAAGGAAACCATGTTATTTGTTCAAAGTTACACACTTCAGGAAAACGAAGGCCCTGCTCTAGAGCCTCTCACGCTTCTCATCTTTCCAGGATCCCTCTCTCTGGGTAGCCTTGTTGCCCTTGTAATCTCCGCAGATGCTGCTTGATTCTGGGTTCACAGATCAGTGCAGTCTCCAGTGTTCTTGGTTGCTATGCAGGATGCATCAAGAGCTCCTTGCATGGCCCTTTGGGCTGCTCAGGTGGGGATTGCTCCAGCCCTGTTGTCCTGTTCCTTTCACACGTCCGTACGTCCTGTTGGTTCCCTGACCTTTCACACTTTGGGGTACCAAAAGCCAGGATTTCCACTCCCAGCTCGCTGACAAGTAAGAATGAAGCCCAAGCCAAACTATTCAGATTTTCTCATCTAAGATTTTGAATCTTGAGCCTAAAGTCAAAGAAGATGGCTTTAACCTACACATGCGAGCCATGATAGCTTATTAGTGAAGTTAACAGGGTTTGTGTTTTGTTTTTAGTTTAGCTTGTTTTTTCACACAGACCCCTGGAGCTAGCTATTTCCTGAGCGTTCTTATCCCGATGCTTGTGTTTCCCCTTCAACTCTATGATCTCACTCAGCAGCTCACAATGACCTCCCTTTCACTTACACTTACATTGCCCAGTCTGTTTCCATTGTTCGCAACTGAAGAGTCCTCACGCATGCAGCCTTCTGCTAGTGCATTTAGAACACATGTTAAGGTTAAACACATTAAATACATCTTGTGTATTGATGTACATTGTGTGCATACATAGGAGTGCATATGCATTCATGAGAGATACTACTCTATAGACTGAAGTAATAACAAAGAAAGAAGGGCAAAGAAAGAAGTTCCTAGTTTGGCCCAGGAAGTCTTTTGACATTTTGTGCTGCCTTGGCAAGTAAATATATAAAATCATTGACTTGATATAGACACTGTGCCTTGCCTCCCTTGAATAGCTGTCAGGGAAGGGCCCTTCTTTACAGCCACAGAGCCAGCCTGATAGTCACCTGGTTTCCTCCACTAAAAGGCAGCTTTACCCATATCTGCAACCCCCATCCTTCAGGTATCTGTAGTGACAGACAGGTATCTGTAGTGGGTCTGGAAAGTGTTTTGTGGCCTTGCTTTGCAAAATCATGACTCAGAGACATAGAAACATCTTCAGAAAAGCTTCTCAAAGATGATTAAACCAAGGCTTTATCAATAATCAAAGAAAAGGCTAGAATAAAGGGACTGAATCCAACTCGAATGTTAGAGATAAGTGATGGCTAAAAGCTCAGGTCTCTTACATTCACATTTAAGTGATTAAGTCACCCACTCATTTCCCATGATCCCTGTCATCATCCCAGAGGGTAAACACATTTGCTTTGTAGAACTGCCGTGAACTTCATTCTGGAGGAATGGTCTCAGCAACCTTTGCATGAAGTTAAGTCATTTCTACTCAACTCAACTGCAAAGAGGCTCCTAGAACAGGACCCATGCCTGATCTTTGCTTTCTATTTTCCAGCTTACCTGGCAGCCTACTGGGAACACAGAGCAGCAAATAAAAGATCCTGCTCAGTGTGTACATTAAAACTTCTACCTAAAGACAAGAGGAAGGAAATGCTCATTAGAATATAGCAAACTAGACTAGAGTCTTCTCAAAAGAAGCCCACGTGGCTTTTCAGAACACGTGATGCGGGCAGCCCTTTGAGCTCTTGTTTGCACATCTGGAAGCCACCCTTATTTCTATAAATCTCTGAGTATCACATGAAAACACTAGCATCTAAGGGTCTGTTTCTACCAAGAGAGGCTTTTCTGGGGCTGAACATTCTGAAATTATAGTTGAAAATCTCTGAATTGGATGAATTTCAACAAAAACAATCAAACTTACCAAAACAGTTAGAAAAGAAGGATGCAACTGGCTAAAAATGTCATCCCAAGTCCCATCCTGATTAAAATTGAACCCTTCCCATGCCTTAACTCTTGGGATGGAGCCCACATATTTTAGAAAAATACACATTTTAAGGGTGTCTGACATGTATTGGACCAATACATAGAACTAAGAGCATTTATATTTTTGGTAGTCTGGATGTAAAAGGAAAGGATGAAAAGAAGTCATCAAAAATTGAGATGGAAACCTATCCTCACTGCCTTGTGGGGTATTGGCTAAGATGAAAATGGTACCAAGTTGTTGAAGAAACATTACTTTTGAAGCAATCATCTTTTCCCAAGGAGACAGAACTCCCCCGAGAAATTATAACATTTTGAACATAGAAAAGAGTAGAAAAAAAAGTCTTGTTAAAGTAACCAGAGTGAGGGCCATTAGCAATCAAAGTTAAACAAGAATGGACTGATCTAGGTAAGAATACACTATTCTAGGTGTATCACACAGCTATCAGGATTACTATGGAGTGCATGATGTCATGACTTTCCATGTGTTATTTTATTAATTATTACAGAAAGTCAGTGAATAAATATTGTTATCTGCATGATGCAGATGAGCATATATTCAGATACCTGGAAAGCCACAGAGCCAGCCTGGGGGCCCAGATCTTGCCTGAGGCCGCGTCTAATCCATATGTTTTCCCACTGCATCAAACAGAAGTTACAGAGACACTGGGAGGGAGATGCAGTACCAGATATGTGCACTGTCCCTGGATAAATTTGCGTGTGCTTTCACCGCTGGTCAGGAAATGTGACAATGCTCAGCTCACCTAATGTTCTGAGCCTCTGCTCACACACCTGTTACACTCACCTGTTAAACTAAGGTGATAAAAATAATCTGCAGGCTTAGAGCAAGATTAAAGGATGGTAGTAAAATCTCTGGCACGTAGCACTTAAGTCAGTAATTTCATTTTCTTTGTTTGAGTAATTCTTATTCAACAATGATAGCAGTCTGTGATTTCTTTCTAATCTGAAAGTATCAAAACAATATTTCTGAATCTTGAGGTAGGCTTTGGTACCATTTGGGACTGTGGGGAGAGAGTCATGGTTGGGGTCTGTTGTCACAATAACAACAGAAGCAACAATAATAATTTAAATAAAATTTTTCCAATCACTTGCCAAGGTCTTGGAGGCTAACAGGACAGAACAAAAATCATACTTTTGAAGTCCAGCTCGCAGAGCAAATTTTTATATTTTTTTGGGCAACATGTGTCCCAGTCTTTCCCTAACCTACTTTGTCCCCTTTCCCCATGTATATGTCTTCCTCTAGACTTCATCTTGCAGTTGGGCAGCTCTATATAGTTTTCTTTTGACAAAAAAGGCAATGGAAGAGTGGGTCCTCCATCCTGTGTGTGTGTCTAGATGTGACAGAAACTGGTTCTTCCTAGAGCCTTCTGCAACAAACAGCTTCAAAACAAACTTTTCCTTTGCCCTTCCAGCTTCTCCAGTAATGCATTATGTCAACAGAACCTCTGGCTATTATTCCACTTCCCAATGGATGATAAGATGGCACTGTTTGTTTAACCTAGCTTGGTGGAATCAGGGCCCCAGGAAGAGGGCAGGGAAACTCTCTGAGCTATGGCGAATAAGGAATGAAATTTGTCTTTCCACATTGGTGTATGACTATATGGTTTATGAAGAAATTTCAAATGTTGGGGTTAATAGGCCTCTTTTTTTTCATACTTCAAGCTGATATTTTATTATGTAGTTTTTTTATTTTTTTACTCTTTTTATATTAATTTTATTGAGAAAGAAGTAGCAGTGAGACAGTTTCAAAACAGGTTAGCAGGACAGTTACAATAATTAATACATTGCATATTGTTGTCTTTGTAGTAGTTATTCATAGTACAAGATACTGATATGATATCTTGTCTAAACACTATTAGTTCAAAACTTTCTTCTCATTGAACTAAGAGAAAGTAGCCATATATTTATGCTAACAATTTTGTATACACAGATATATATATATATATATATATTTTTTTTTTTTT